>JACXGM010006620.1:0-32402 GCA_016801145.1 Umbra pygmaea | reverse complement strand
CCGGCCACCCCACGCAGAACACCTAGACAGATTAACAACACACCAACTTAAATACAAATACATACAGTAACAGGAAGAAAATACATTAGGTGGACTAGGAGCTTCATATGATCTGACTCAGGTCAACAGGTTTTCCTAAAGAACTGGCTGGTGAGTGTAAATGCTGAAGAATAAGATTAAGCAATTGGTATACAGTAGGTAAAAGTATCCGTTTACATCTCTTTTAAACGTTGTCATCTGCATTGCCAACTACACAGAATTTAATTTAGCTTTTTGTGATACAGTAAATAGCCCAGTTGGAAAACTGATCCATCCATCCATCCATCTTCGTCCGCTTATCCGGGATCGGGTCGCGGAGGCAGCAGCTCCAGCAGGGGACCCCAAACTTCCTTTTCCCGAGCCACATTAACCAGCTCTGACTGGGGGATCCCGAGGTGTTCCCAGGCCAGGTTAAAGAAATAATCCCGCCACCTAGTCCTGGGTCTTTCCTGAGGCCTCCTCCCAGCTGGACGTGCCTGGAACACCTCCCTAGTGAGGCACCCAGGGGAGATCCTTACCAGATGCCCAAACCACCTCAACTGGCTCCTTTCGATGCAAAGGAGCAGCGGCTCTACTCCGAGATTCTCACGGATGACTGAGCTTCTCACCCTATCTCTAAGGGAGATGCCAGCCACCCTCCTGAGGAAACCCATTTTAGCCACTTGTACCCTGGATCTCGTTCCATCGGTAATGACCCAGGCTTCATGACCATAGGTGAGGGTAAGAACAAAAACTGCCCGGTAGATCGAGAGCTTTGCCTTCTGGGTCAGCTCTCTTTTTGTCACAACGGTGCGATATATTGAGTGTATTACCGCCCCCGCTGTGCCGATTCTCCAACCATTTTCCCACCTCATTGTCCCCTCACTCGTGAACAAGACCGCAAGGTATTTGAACTCCTTCACTTGAAGTAAGGACTCATTCCCTACCTGGAAAACTGATGTAACATACAATATAAATACAATACAAAAACAATTTGTAACAAAGCTATGACCACATTTTGAGGTAACTGTAAATCAAATTGTTTTCAAAACTTTACCTTTAACCCTAATCCTAGGCATACATTTTTATTTGTATTTTTGTTGAAAGTAATAAAAAGTGTGTAGTACCTACACCATCCCCACCCTGATCCTAGACATAACCTTGACCTTAACCCTTATCTTAACTGTGACCTCATTGATAATAAACATATTTTCAGAAATCATTAAAAGCTTGCATGTTCAAGATAGCATATAAATTTTGCAGGTTGGCAGAGATCATCAAAATTATTTACAACAGCATTGATCACTTGCACAATGCAATTTGTTTGGCTTTCGATAACTGAGAGTGCAATGAAAACACATT
Organism: Umbra pygmaea; assembly: GCA_016801145.1. NCBI lineage: Eukaryota > Metazoa > Chordata > Actinopteri > Esociformes > Umbridae > Umbra > Umbra pygmaea. The sequence continues at coordinate 31,022 of JACXGM010006620.1, read as the reverse complement.
TAAATGGAAACTGAACAAAAACAAAACTGCAATCACATGGTTAAAAACTATCTTTTCACAATTTTATTGAGTGGATTCATAAAGGTTGAATGAAATTGATTATATGCCCAGTAGGACATTTAATTTTGATACAAAAAAGAAGATTGGGATATTAACACCTTCTAAAATACCACAGTATTATTTTAAATCCATTATCAATGTTTTTGCCACTAGGTAAACCGTGTCATTTTGTGAATGAATTTGACTGACCTCTGATAGTTGATTACGCTGCTCATTGCTGTAATGGGACACTGGGGCTGCCTAAATCCCACATTATGTCATGTTTCCAGTGATTTAGTGACACGAGCCACTAGTAATCTAGAACTGTTGCTGTTGAAAATGAGCCGTTTCAACTGCATCAAATAATCTGCCTTCCTCAGGAAGCTAAACGTACCATCTCTAGGACTCTTCCAACTATAGCGTACTTTATGGAGGGCTGTTAGTTGAGAGCCAAGGAGTCAGCTTGGCTATTGGGCAGATGTTAACTACAGAATTATAGACCCCATATCCTCCATTAAGCCCCTCTCAGCAGCTCAGGACCCAGGCTGAAAATAGAGCATCAGCCAGAGGAATGTCATCGCCTCTAGGATACCAGCAACTTTCTAACCGGTGTGCAGCAGATTGAACTCAGTGGTTGGTCCTGTATGCGATGTCACAAGAGTACGAACAATTACTCAAAGTCTGATATGTGATGTCTTCAGGGAATTAGCACAGAATATCCTCTAATACAAGTCAGAAGAAATTTGTTTTAAAATGTTATGTTTTCGTGATTCAAATGTTTTTCGATTTTAATCACACTACTTAAACGCCAAAGATGAAGTAGGAACTATAGATGTTCTTTATGGCATTACTTTAGATTTCAGCACAAACCTTTTAACTATCTTGGTCTCCAGAGTGATCTGTAAGACAGGGTCTGTAAATAGGAGAGGCAGTGTCCAGTACTGATGCAGCGATACAGCAGGATTCTATTGATGGAGACCACTAGTGCACATAGAAAAACTATGTGCTGAAAAGGAACACACGACAATGTGGATATAGTTCACTTGCTATCACCATGTCATACAATGAACTTACATCTGTCTGCTGAATGTTTGTGTGTGAGAGAGAGAGAGAGATGTTGGGTTGGTATGTGTACAGTATGTCAGAAACACATCTAAGGGGGCATGTGTTGACCTGATATCGCCAGAAACACCTGAAAAATAGGTTTCCTCCAATGTTTTTGGCATTAGAATTGAGGTTAAGTCGTTTGCCCAATTAGGTTTAGTGTTAGCATTAGCATGGCAATAGGGCTAGGCAAAGTTTACGTTAGGGAAATGGTAGGGGTTAGGGCAAGAGAAGAGTGAACATACATTTCAAGAGCAAGATTGGATCAATCGGAGTCCCAGATCTTGGGGTAGCATCTTGGTTGGCCTGTAATTAGCGTTCCCAGCACTATGAACAAAGGTTGTTAAAAGTAACCCTGGCACTTGCAGCTATTAGCAAGCTTCAATTTGGGTCATATGTGATCATAAACATGATATGAGTTTAATGTATCTAACCACAATGCAGGTGAGGCCATCACATAAACAAATGTGGTAAATAATAAGTCAACATCTACAGTGTACCGAAAGGTATTGCTTCTTCACTTCAGAACTAAACTGTTTATACACTGTAAGTCACATTATTCTAGCTTGTTCTAGATTAAGAATATTAGAAGTGTTACAACTACCTCGTGTTGCAACCAGCATGGCCAAAGAGTCAAAGAGTGTTGCAACATGCATAACAGTCTACATATCTGTTTTAATTTTCATTTTAAGATGGAAGGTCTTACAGGCAACTGTTATTTGAGGTGAGAGGTTTCATTTTGCCACACCAAAAATAACATTTGCTAATATGTACTCCATGTACTTGATGCTGATCACCTAATTCTGGTTTATTCAACTTCTTTCTCCCAAACATTAGGCAATGTAGTAGGATTTACTGTATGGTATACATATCAAATAAATACCTACATTTTCCCCACTAGACGGAAAGGGTTAAAGTAAGTCAGCAAATTTAAGCTGTACACGGCCATCAGAATTAAATATATTGTATGGCTTACAGCTGAGAAAGGGTAACGTTGTCTCTTGATCTCCATCTCTCCCTCTGTGCTTAGCGTAATTTGACTATAAACCATATAATCCTTCCAGATAATCTGTGAAATGGTTCTCTCCCTCTTCTTCCCTTCTCCCTTCACAAACCCCTTGTATCTAACTTTCTCTCCTGGTCTCTCTAAAGAACCTCTTGTTTTGCCATGAGGAGGCATTAGTACAGTAGGATCACAGCCTGGCCATGCACATCCACTGTGTCATTAGCAGCACTAAATTCCTATTCTCATCAGTGTTTCTTTTCCTCAAACAGATTAATTTTAAATATTGAATTGTACCATCTCTATTTTCCCATGATGTTGACTTTATGGCTGACATAGACCAGTGGGTAAAAGTGTAGCAATATTAGGCCTACCCTTTTTGAATATGGCAATTAAAAACACTATAGTAACCTCCATGACAGGTCTCTTCTTGTACAAAACACCTAGCAACATGTCATCTTAAAGTATTACGCGGTTTGTTTACAAACTGTGTCTTTAATTATCCGAAGAATAAAAATTTAATGTCATCAGGTGGGGCAGTGAATATCTTACATGGTTCAGGGCATTCACTAACCCACCTTTCTTCAAACCCATCACATGCTGAAACTAACATCATGTACATCTGCATCTTTCAGATCCCCCAGATTAGTTACGCGTCCACGGCTCCAGAGCTCAGTGACAAAAGCCGGTATGAGTTTTTCTCTCGCGTGGTCCCTCCTGATTCTTACCAAGCTCAAGCTATGGTGGACATCGTCAAGGCAATGGGCTGGAATTACGTCTCTACATTAGCTTCAGAAGGAAACTACGGAGAGAGTGGCGTTGATGCATTTCTCCAGATATCTCGAGAGGCAGGTTTGTACTGAATCTAGTCTGAAACAGAGGCATGTTTGTACTGAATCTAGTCTGAAACAGAGGCATGTTTGTACTGAATCTACTCTGAAACAGAGGCATGTTTGTACTGAATCTACTCTGAAACAGAGGCAAGTTTGTACTGAATCTAGTCTGAAACAGAGGCGGGTTTGTACTGAATCTGGTCTAAAACAGAGGCAGGTTTGTACTGAATCTGGTCTGAAACAGAGGCAGGTTTGTACTGAATCTGGTCTGAAACAGAGGCAGGTTTGTACTGAATCTAGTCTGAAACAGAGGCATGTTTGTACTGAATCTAGTCTGAAACAGAGGCGGGTTTGTACTGAATCTAGTCTGAAACAGAGGCGGGTTTGTACTGAATCTGGTCTGAAACAGACATTTTCTGACGAAGCCTCAGCAAGCCCCAGTTGGTGTATGAGTAGATTTAACATTCAATGGAGAATCCATCTTTAAGTTTGAATCTTCGTTTTATTTTTCCTCTCTTCATTCAGGAGGTCTATGTATTGCCCAATCCATAAAAATCCCTCGAGAGCCCAAACCAGGAGGCTTTGATAAGATAATCAAGAGACTGATGGAGACCTCTAATGCTCGTGGGGTTATCATCTTTGCCAATGAAGATGACATCAGGTTAACATTAACCTTGTTAATTTTCTATGTACTTGTTCTGTAAGCACCATAGAACCAAGCTCCCTTAGATATTGTTATTAGATATGAATATTGTGGTAAAGCAGTGTCTCACCCTCTTACAGACGCGTCTTGGAGGCAGCAAAGAGAGCCAACCTGACTGGTCACTTTCTGTTTGTGGGCTCTGACAGCTGGGGGGCCAAGATCTCCCCCATCTTGAACCAGGAGGAAGTGGCTGAGGGGGCAGTTACCATCCTTCCCAAGAGGGCTTCTATCGACGGTAAAGCAAACATATGGAAAATATCGTGCAGTGTTATATTTTGGTACTGTTTGTTTTTCTGCAGTATAAGAATCCCGATAAGCTGACAACATAGTGACAGCCACCGTTTGTTTTGTCAAACTTCTACAGCAGCTTCAGTTACTCAGATGAATGAGTAGGCTGTGTAGATCTGTCTGGTACTCTATTATTCCTGGCCTCTGTTCTACTTAGGGACAATGGACAGAACAGTGTGTTTAGCTGGTACCTTTGAGAAAGTTTGCTACTTTAAATTGATTCCCTCACAAAAACAAACCAGTTAATTACTCCTCTACTTCGTGCCACTGGAGATTTCTGTTCATAGATTTCAGGACCAGCCATACTGCTCCATGCCCTCTTTCATTTTAAAGCAACTGAACATAACTGGACCATAGTCAAGATGTTACCTTTTTAATCATAAATAAACGCCTGAATAAAATGTAAAGAAGTTTGGGACTTAAAAAATAAAATCTAATCTTCCCATTTTGCCATTGCAAGTTTTGAAAGCAAGAGGTTTTGATGACATGAGTCAGACTGTATATGTCACAAAATGGTGATATTGTTGTTGGTGCTGGTGTTATTGCAGTTGATGGAGACAGATGCAAGGAGGAATGTTAAAGCTGTGTACTGAACACACATTTTTACTGTATACACAGATAAATGCTACCGGACTTGCATTTTGGCAGCACAACGATTATATGCTGTTTACTATGCTCTAACGTGGCATAGGATGCGGATAACAAGAATACACCTGGCTCAAACATAAAAACATACTCTACCTACGACTCTTAGCGGAGAAGGCACAAAAGTGTAGAATACCAGTCCAACAGTACACAGCTACATAAAATCCAACATTGACAGTAGAGGTGTTGAAATTAATCAAATAATCGATGCATCGCGATGCGATGAATTTAATCGGGAGATCAGTGAAGATTCACACCTCTAATTGTCAGGGGTAAACCAAAATAACGCATACCGACCCTCTGGACACCGAAGCTAATAAAGCTTCTTTGATCACCAAACACCACTGGTGTGGGGTAATCAACCAAACCCATTCACATGCGTAATGGGATCAACCCAAGTGTAACCGGGTAAGGTGGTGGTATTCCTCCAGAAGGTGGTGCGCAAAACCCAAAACACAATACCCATTTCACATACAAATGACAATAACTACATATAACAACAATAGTCCCACACATCATCAGTTTCATGCCACGACAGCCCTATCCATTCCTGGCTGTCGTGACAGTATATCGGCACTGGAAAGCTCAACCCGTGGCCAAAAGTCACAGAATACGTTGTTACAGGGCTTCATTTTCAATAAACATATACTTGTTTAAATTGTAAAAGACAATGGGAAATAAAACTAAAATACCCTTTAATTTATTGGGGTGATTGCAAAGTCTGGGAACGTTTTAAACATAGTGATCTTACGTTTGTAATTTGCCCAGGTTTTGACAGCTACTTCACCTCTAGATCTCTGGAAAACAATAGAAGGAACATCTGGTTTGCTGAGTACTGGGAAGACGACTTTAAATGTAAACTCACTCGACCTGGTATCAAGTATGAGCCTGGGAGGAGAAAATGTACAGGTAAGAGAATTAGGTTTCTTACAACATTCTAATAGTTTGTAGGTTAAATAAGCAAATATACTAACAGGAGTTGTGTTTTACCAATTCTACGTCATCCATGCTCCCTTCTTCAGGTGAAGAGAGAATCGCTCAGGACTCTATATATGAGCAGGAAGGGAAGGTACAGTTTGTAATTGATGCAGTGTATGCGATGGCCCACGCTTTACACAGTATGCATCTGGACCTCTGTCCGGGCTCTGCAGGCATCTGTGAGAAGATGGACCCAGTGGAAGGGAGAATGCTGCTCCAGTACATTCGCTCTGTCAGCTTTAATGGTGAGTTGGACATGTAGAAAATAGGGGTTGTTCATTAAAAAAATTGTCATGGGACATTCAGTGGACTTTGTTTAGATCAATGTGAACATCGATATTCTGTCTTTTCTTTATAGCCTAAACATGGGTTACAATTTACAAACAAAAACAAATGCCCTGGATTTTTTAATAAATCTAGTTTGTTTTCAAAAGTTATTTTTACATTAGCCGTTGTCACAAGGTCTCATAAGGATACCCAGTCAAAAACTCCAAAGAGCAAAAGCAACGTAATGTTGAAGCACCGTGGATAGGAAAACTCCCTAGAAATGTAGGAACCTAGTACCACATACAGAGCAGGGATGGACTGAGATATAATTCTACTTATATAGTGCTTTTTTCAAGGAACCCAAAGTGCTTTACACAGTGAGGGGGAAAGCCCACCTCATCCACCACCAATGTGTAGCACCCACTTGGTTGATGCACGGCAGCCATTTTGCACCAGAACACAGACCACACATCTGCTATTAGGTGGAGAGGTGAGTAGTTATACATGCCAATTAGGAAGGAGGAGGATTATTAGGTGGCCATGATTGAAGTGAGGCCTGGTTGGGAATTTGGCCATGACACCAAGGTTAACACCACTACTCTTGCGATAATTGCCATGGGATTTTTAATGACCACAGAGAGTCAGGACACCCGTTTAACATCCCATCCGAAAGACGGAATCCTAAGCAGGGCAGATGTCCCCGTCACATTCCTGGGGCAGTGGGAATTATCTTTAGACCAGAGGGAAGAGTGCCCCCTACTGGCCCCCCAACACTACTACCAGTAGCCCAATCCTGCTTAGCTTTAGAAGCAAACCAGCAGTGGAATACAGGGTGCTCTGTACAGGGCACTCTGCTGCTGACAGTATATACATTGTATACTGTATACAGATGCGTCAGATGGCTCACTGTTTAGGGAGTCAGACTTTCTGTCAGAAGGGTGCCGGTTCAATTACGGACTGTGCCAAATATGTTCTTGAGCAAGGCACTTACGTTGTTCCATTGGATGTCCCTGTATTCACTGTAAGTTAATAATAATAATAATAATAATGCATTGAACTTATATAGCACTTTTCTTCCAAGGAACTCAAAGCACTTTTACACAGTGAAGGGGAAAGCCCACCTTACGTTTTACATTTTGTTTTCATACTGTTTTTGCTAGCATCCCAATTAATATCAGTTACAGTACTCCTCCCTCTCGTCTAAAATCGTCACATCGCAAACAAGATGTCTGCGCCCGTAAAGGCAAATTTGATGACCCAAATCAGCTCTTCACAAACCAATAGGTGACATCACACATGGCTCCATCCAGTGATTATACAATCTATGATGTACCACACACTGCCTCCATCGTGTTTGGATCATGAGCCGTTCCAACCGTTCTCAATAGTTTTTTCTTCCAATCATTCTGATACAGGTTGACCTTAGTTTCATCTGTCCAAACCATGCTGTTCCAGAACTGGGCTGACTTTGTATACTTTGTCTGGCAAAGTCTAATCTAGCCTTTCTATTCTTGAGGCTTATGAATGGCACGCACCTTGGGGTGAACCCTCTGTATTTGCTCTTGTGAATTCTTCTCTTGGTAAACTTGGATAATGATATGACTACCTCCTGGAGAGTGTTCTTCACTTGGCTGGAAGTTGTGAAGCATTTTTATGTGCCATGGAAAGGATCTTCCGATCATCCACCACTGTTGACTTCCTTGGACGTCCAGGCCTTTGTGTGTTGCAGAGCTCATCAATCTTCTTTTTTTGCAGCCTAAGTATGGCCTGTTTCACTTGCATTGAGAAATCCTTTGACCGCATGTTTTGGGTTCACAGCAACAGCTTCCAAATGTGAATGCCACACCTGGAATCAACTCCAGACCTTTTACCTGCTTAATTGATGAGGAAATAACGAAGCAATAGCCCACACCTGTCCAGGAAACAGCTTTTGAGTCAATTGTCCAATTACATTTAGTCCCTTGAAAAAGAGGGGGCTACATATTAAAGAGCTATAATTCCTAAACCATTCTTCCAATTTGGATGTGAATACCCTGCAATCATTACTGCATTCATTATTAACTGCAACTTTAATATATTTTGATAAACAGCCAAAATAACAAAACTTGTGTCACTGTCCAATTATTTCCGGACCTAACGGTACTGTACATTATAAGTGTTTTTGTCAGTAAGGTGTTTTGTCCCATCTTTTGCATAAGAGATTTGTTAATGTGTAGGCTTCTAGGCTTTGGATTTCAAATTAGGCTGGATAAGGGTCAGATGGCTCAATGGTTAGGGAGTCAGACATGTTTGATTCCTGACTGCCAAATGGCGTTGTGTCATTGAGCAAGGCACTTTACCATGTGTTGCTCCAGGGAGATTTCACTGCAAGTCTCTCATCAGCTAAATAACTAAAATGTAAAATGTAAATATAGACTGTAAACATGAGGATCAAAGAGCCTTCAATGAAATCCATGGAAGCCACGATGAGGCTGAAATACACTACTGGTGAAAAGTTAGAACACCAGGGGATTTTTGTTTTTGACAAAAAATTTACCAAGATGGCATTAAATTGATGAAATACAAATCCAAGTAATTATCAATTTTGTATATGTCTATCACTGTTGGAAATGACTGAAACTTAGCCAAAAGTTAAACTTGCCGACAACAGTTTTGAGCATCAGAGGATGTGTGGGGTTCCATTCCAGTCATATTATCATAATGTGGCCAAGTGGAAATTAGGTTGATCTCAGTGATTCAGGTAGGAAAGGAAAAGTGGGTTTACATTATCCCAATTCATTTCAGTCTAGATTATTATGACTGACCTGACAGACCAGTGGCCTAAAGATTTGTCATATAAAATATGGTACATTATTTATAATTGGTATAAGGCAGATCTCTGTGTATATTAAAACAGATGATCCTCCTTTTAGGTATACACATATACGTATAATAGTGACCCCCGCCTATAACCAAAATGATTATTAAAACCAGTGCTTAATCATTAGGCCTACGATACAGGCAGCCTTATTTTCCAAGTGCCGTTGGAATTGGCAAAATTACCCCAAATTTAAATGATTGTATTGTTTTGAGCCAAATGCAATTTGGAGATATTACCTACTTATACGGTACTATTCAAGTAAATTGCAAATGTTACTGAAATAATTGTACACACTGGTGCAATTACAATTGTAATTTTCATGGCCTAAGGCCAGTTTACTGTACATGTACCATTTTGTAACTTTGATGAACTAGCAATTTTACCACTGCACGTACCAGAGTGATGGTAGGAGGAAAGTGGGGGGAAAGGAATGTCCTGATATGAGCAGCATAAGACCTCGTCTGTGAAATATTCTGGAGTGCATGTATGGCTGCCCCTGGACCTGGCTCACTGGTCATCATTGATGATGTACTGTACCGCTGATGACAGAAGCAGGATGAATTCTGTTTTGTAGAGAAACAAAGTACAAGCAAGTGCCTCTGAAGTCATTGGACGGTGCAGCAAGACAATAACCGCAAACATGCTATCATAGCAACTAAGGTTTTTTTTAGGGCACAACAGAAAGTAATCTCAAATTGAAAATGACTTTTGTTTGCTGAAGAGGCAAAATCCTTTAAAATGAACCAAAGATGGTCAAATTACAGCCTTGAAGTGTATAATCAAAGACACCCAACCTCTGGTAAGGTCAGTGGGTCACTGACTCCAGCCAGTTGTTGCATGTAAAGGATATGTGAGCAAATACTACACATGAGTGTTTCATTTAACAAAACCCTGAAGTCAGCTGTCTTGCAGGTACTACTTATGATTTCATCCCATTCTGTTAGCCAGAGGTCTATTGAATTTGCTGGATAAATATGTACAGAAAAGCATAATAAAAATATCTGTATTTTTTCAAACATTTGAGCTTAAAAACTAGAAGGTTAATTGACCTGAAAAAACTAAAAATAATTATAATAATAAAAAATTATATCTATACATATATAAATACAGTTATATAAACAGTTAAACATATATATAAACAGTATTTAAATGTATATATTTACAAAATATAACTACACCACACGGCCCTTCATAAATCACTCTTCCATCTGGAGAAGAATACCTGTGTGAAATTATTATTTCATTGTAAAAGGAACACTTGTTGTATTGTAACTGGCACAGTTAATTAATAAAATGATTCTGATATCAAATTAGCTAAGTGATGGTATCTCTTGCATATGTATATTTTGTACAAATCACAAAAAAAATGAGAAGGCCACATTGCAGGTGTGAGGTGATATCACAGGCTGTTTCATTATTGACAGAAATGGGGTGATACTGTTTCCACTTTGGCTCCTATGGTAGTGTACACGGTAGCACTCTTATTATAATAAAGACCTTGATACTCTTTATACTTGCCAGTTTTAGACTTAAACATTGGTGAAAGAGAGGATCGGAGGCAGGTCAGGCAGAAGACGGTGCTGCGTTCTGCATTAGCCTTGAGATCTTTGCCAATGCACAAAGCCATAATGCACAGCACATATTTTCAATGTGCTTACTTCCCCGGGGTGACTCTCGCTCCTTTTCTTCATACACACAAAAACACACTCATCTTTTCAGCTCAATCTTTCATCAAAATAATGTTCTGTCACAGTTTGGAGTCCAAGGACCTTTCTATGAAAAACATAGCTGTTTCATTTTCCTTATTGGTGGATGGCCTTCGCTTTCGCTTGCATTGAATCCCTCTCTGATTGAATGAATGCCTGTAGGGAACATTGTTATCGCGCTAAGGCTACAGACCAGATTTAAGTGAGACTAGCATTTATCTATGGAAAGGTAACCTCAGAAGGAACCATCCAATGCACAGTGTTACCATGTTTCAAATAGACCTGCGTATTAAGTTGACTTCTGTTTTGTTGTTAATTAAAGTGAAAGGTATTTGCACCAGACAACACTACTGCCCCACTGCAGTACACACCATATTGCCCAATCACAGGCAGCCCAGTTTAAAACCTCTGTTCCTTCATTCAACAGGCAGTGCAGGGACTGGGGTCATGTTTAACGAGAATGGAGATGCTCCTGGTCGCTATGACATCTTCCAGTACCAACTGTCCAACACCACCAACCCTGGCTACCGTTGTATTGGCCAGTGGACCAACCATCTGCGACTCAATGTAAACATTTGTTTTGTTCTATCTGAAAGAGCTATAGTTGAATGAGCTGTTGTTCACTTAGTGTTGCTGTTGCACTGAGGAATTTACTGTTTGTGTTCAACTTAATTACCTCTGAGCCAAACTCATTTGAGTTAATTATTTACTTTTGTTTAGCTTTATCTAGTCATTGTTTCCAGTCTCCCAGCAATGGCAAGATGTGACTGATTAAGGGGTTTTTCAGCATTGTTCATCAGCATTGTTCATCAGCATTGTTCGTCAGCATTGTTCGTCAGCATTGTTCGTCAGCATTGTTCGTCAGCATTGTTCGTCAGCATTGTTTGTCAGCATTGTTTGTCAGCATTGTTTGTCAGCATTGTTCTTCAGCATGGTTCTTCAGCATGGTTCTTCAGCATGGTTCTTCAGCATGGTTCTTCAGCATGGTTCTTCAGCATTGTTCGTCAGCATGGTTCTTTAGCATGGTTCTTCATCATGGTTTGTCAGCATTGTTTGTCAGCATGGTTCTTCACTATTGTTCTTCAGCATTGTTCCTGTCTTCCTGTGGTAGGCGGAGGAGATGCAGTGGTCAGGCGGGGACAACATAGTCCCTGACTCAGTGTGCAGTTTCCCCTGTGAACTGGGGGAAAGGAAGAAGATGGTGAAGGGTGTGCCCTGCTGCTGGCACTGTGAGCTGTGTGACGGGTATCAGTACCAGCTGGACGAACTCACCTGTGACATGTGTCCTTTCGACATGCGTCCCTTTCCCAACCGGACAGGCTGCCGGGCGACACCCATCATCAAGCTGGAATGGAGCTCAATCTGGGCCATCATCCCTGTGTTCCTGGCTGTCCTGGGTATTTTGACCACCTCTGGATGCATCATCACATTCATCCGCTTTAACGACACCCCCATTGTCCGCGCCTCTGGGAGGGAGCTGAGCTACGTTCTCCTTACTGGCATTTTCCTCATTTACCTCATCACGTTCCTCATGATCGCCGAGCCCAGCGCCCTGGTTTGTGGTTTCCGGAGGGTTTTGCTCGGCCTGGGCATGTGTATTACCTACTCAGCAATGCTTACCAAGACCAACCGCATTTATCGCATCTTTGAGCAGGGCAAGAAAGCCGTCACGCCCCCTCCCTTCATCAGCCCCGCCTCTCAGCTGATCATCACCTTCATCCTCGTCGGGGTACAGGTCAGTGCATTTCGTCCTTTCTACTGCCTTTGAAATTAAGCCTTTAATACACAAATGTAAAAAAAAGTTTAGTTAAAATGGTAATTTTGTTTCCATATTATCACAAAGAAAATCTGACATTACAGCACACTACGATCATGTCTCAAGGTACCAATCTCTTTAGATGTAGTTGTGGTCTAGGTGTAGTTGTGGAAGTGCACAAATATTTTTTAAATAAATATTATGGCTGCATTTTAGCCCAAAGTGCAAATGTCCTAGAGTTCCAGTTATAGGATGTAAATAACCAGTAGGAGACAGATCAAGACCAAACTAGCCCACAGCAGATGAGGAAACTAGCGATAGTGCAGTGTTTTGTGCATTCATGCACTATCGCACCACACCGTCTGGGGAAAAATATCCAGAGCTTAATGAACTCTTCAGGTACAGTGTACTCCAGAAGGCATACCAAACCTCCCTTGAAAGGAAAGCACAAAACAAAAATGGTCTGAGTTAGGGTTAGCCCAGGGTTAGTCTTACCACTACGAGTCCCTGGCCCAAGCTGCTTGTAGCCGGGTGGGAATGTTCAAAGTTGGTGACTGACAGGAGTTCCAGTTAGAAAGTGTGGAGCCCTGCTTTTCACAACCCCTTCTAGTAGGCAGAGAGAAATCTGAATACGATTGTAAGTGATTGTTCCAGGAAAGCTTAAACTTAAACTTCAAACGTGACAAAAAAAAGATCTGGTCGTGTGAAGCGGGTTTTGCCTGTGATGGACCAAAGATAATGGTGTTTATAATAAAGCATCAGTTTGAACTGCTAGAGAGTGGGCTATATCTGTCATTATGCTAATTCTTTGTATCTCCACAGTTACTCGGAATAATAATCTGGTTCGGCGTGGTGCCCCCCCACACCATCATAGACTATGAGGAGCAGCGGCCACCCAACCCAGAGTTTGCACGTGGCGTCCTGAAATGTGACATGTCTGACCTTGCCCTGGTCTTGTGCTTGAGCTACAGTATCTTGCTGATGGTGACATGCACTGTGTACGCCATCAAGAGCAGAGGAGTGCCGGAGACTTTTAATGAGGCCAAACCCATTGGCTTCACAATGTACACCACCTGTATCATCTGGCTGGCATTTGTTCCCATCTTCTTTGGCACAGCACAGTCTACAGAGAAGGTGAAAATGAACTGTCATGTACAGTACAATACCTAGTAGACATCCTGTGGCAGAGGAAACAGTTTACAGTACTTACTTTGGAAAAGGAACTAAGTTTTCTAGAATAGATACAGTACCTTCTCTACTGTTTTATTGAACGCGAATTACCTGTCTAAGACTGGTCTCATAAGGCTTTCATACTACGTTAAGCATTTTCTATGACAGAGGTCACTTTAGCTTGTGGCCTACTATATATATTTTTAACAAAGCTGTGGAACAATGGTCAGGATTGAAAAGAAGGAAGTATATTCAGTAGAGTCAGTCAGCGTGAAATCACTGAACCCCCCAGATGCTTTTAAAGTCTTTTCACCTCTAATGAATCAAATAGGAGATATCAGAAAAGAGTTCCAATGAGCTCAGGGACAATATGGCTCTCTGAGTTATTAAAAATATGATAAAAAACATGCTATTAAATTACACACTTGCTAGCAGCTTAGAACATCTAAAAATAGCATCAAACACATTTAGTTGTCAAATTGCATCAGTTGCGGTTTTCGACTGTTTTAATGACAGACATGAAAAGTAATGGAGAGGTATAAGTAAAGCAGTGTTTTCGATGCATTACATATTGAGAGGAACTCACTGAAAATCATTAGGTGGCTGATGATTAGGTGTAGAGGAAAGGGCAAACTGGGGGGGTTGTAAAGTTCTAGTGACCTCCCTCAATGAGTGTTGTTTTCTGTGCATGGGTGACTTGCTTGCTAATGCACATGACAAAGGAAATATCCCTCTGTGGTCTGGATTGCCTTTGGCTTTCATTAAAGCTGTTCTCTTGTCATCAGATTTTTCTATGCCACTTAGTGCCTGAGCCATACATACTGTACTAAGCACTAGCCTGAGGTCACTTATGTCTTTAATATGAACTGCTGGGATGAATTGGGCTCCGTGGTCACCCATGCATTCCCTCAATATGTGCTGGCTAGGTCATTGAGACCAAATAAAAACCATGACCAACATGAGGACAGTGAAGATAGAAATAAATAGACACGTGAGGTACTCCCTAGGGACTTGCACAATTTTTGTTATGTACGACTTTAATTAATCGTAACGTGGACCGCTTTTGACATGCCAGCGCATCGGACTGAGATCAAAAGGTCTGACTTCATTTTAGTTGTTTCTAGACTTGACAACCGAGAAACAACTAGGTGAATAGACTGAGGAGCCACAAATAGAGCCAATCTCCTCAGTGGATACACTGGGTTATAAATCATTCATTCCAGGCTAAAAACACGCTTGTCTCCTGAACATTTCAGATGAAGAAACAAAGAATAAATTATATTGTGTACCTCTTTAGTTTTCACATCAAATAACAACTTCACAGGGCTGATAATAATTACAGTAGGCATAAAGGTATGTCACAGAGTGCCATGGACAATGTCATGTAAAGTTGCCTGTATACATTGTTTAGTGCAAACCTGGGTTGATAATACAGTTCTGTTTTAATATATGTTACTAAAAGTTTCTTTCCAAAAAAAATAGCCTAAAACAGGTATTGTTACTTAATGTTATTTGAGTGTTGGGAAAAAACATATTTTGAAACATTTTCAGTGAACATACTAAAGTGAAATACACTATCATACACCCTCTAAAATCAACAGGCAAATGTTTTACATTTACAATCCTTAGATGTTCGTAGCACATCCAATCAATGTATTACTCAAAAGGACAGTCATTGATTTCACCATCAGGGAAAAGTCTGGAATAGGCAGTCAGCAAACACTAAGGCAATTTGTAGCTGAGTGCCTACATTTACCAGCATTCTCAACAGCTGGGATTTTTTTCAGCACTGGAGGATGTTCAGAACAAGCCTTGCAAACTTGTCTGAAACTGCGACACAGATATAGTCTGGCAGTATTCGTTTTAAAAGGTTTTGGGGAAGGGGCGTTTACAATGTTTTATTGGATCGACAATGAAACCAACAATTCCATGTTTACCAAATCAAACCAACAAGCAACAAGCTGTTGCTGTTTTTCCTAATTTATTTCCATTCACTTCTCGTGCTCATTATTACATTAAACAAACTCATAGTTCATCCGAGGCCGCCCCTAAGGGGGGGCCAGGGGCACCACGGCCACCCTGAAATAATCGCTGCCCCCCCAGTGGCCCACGTACAGTACATTTTAATTTAATGTTTTTATTAAAAAATTACCCATGGCTCTTTGACAGATGAGCCCGGTGATACAATAAAAACCTACAAAAAAATGTTAACATAAGATTATCTGTAACATTAACTGTAAAATAAGAAACCAAAATATCAGTATGTGATTCTTAAATGCGCATATTGACATCGTTTTCAACTAGCCTATATACTACAACAGCATAATGGAATTCCTGAAAGATTTTCAGTGGCCACCCCTTTAAAAAATTAGTGGGGGCGCCACTGAGTTAATAAAATTGCACTCATTGGACTGGGTAACTGCTACCTGGGCCCAGTTGTAAGCCTACTCATTACTTCCAGGTGGAGATCTGTGTACTGTTTGAATGCAAGCTAGCAGTTTCAAGTGACGTTGCAAAGCTAGTTCAGAACAGACAGCCTGATCTCACCCAATGCGTACATATAAGATGTTTTACCGTGCTAAAGAGACACCAAATTAAATTTTGCGTGCCATAGATGTGCCAAAGTGGTGTGTAATAGGTACGCCTAACACACCAAAATCATATCTATCCTTACACCTAACCTTTACCACACTGGAGTGTGGCCTAACCTTAACCATTCCCCATATAAACCTATGGCGTATCTACAGTATGTAGAAATTGAATTTGGCGTATGCATAACACTAAAATGTAAAGTGTAATCCTGTGTTATATACACACAAAGAGAAGAGGTCAGGTTGCAAAATTTACAATTATTTCAAATACCTAATATAAAGTATTTATTAGAACACAATCCAAACATTATAGCAAAAACGTCTAGGTTTAATGTGAGGAATTTATTGTTAACTTTCTGTTTGCTTCAGATGTTTATCCAGACGACAACCCTGACAGTATCAATGAGCCTGAGTGCCACGGTGTCCCTGGGCATGCTGTACATCCCGAAGGTCTACGTCATCCTCTTCCACCCAGAGCAGAACGTGCAGAAACGCAAGCGCAGCTTCAGGGCAGTGGCTAACACAGTGGCCACGCAGCTTTCTCAGAAAGAGGACAAGCAGAACGGGGAGTCCAAAAGTGGTGCCATAACGCCTGACAGATCACAGTGAGGTGAGCCGAGACGGTATCTTGAGTAGCCCACCTGTCTTACTCTTTATTTTCCTTATGATGTAAAAACATGTTCTATAACAACTCTCTCTTTAACCACTTTAGGTTACCTAGCAGACCAGATGGACATGACACCTGGCAGATGACAGATTAAAATGGCTTCTTTCTGCAAAGCACTTGGTCACCTGCTGAAACGGGGCCAGTTGTTGGTCATCGATGAAGAGGGCTATGCTGTCACATCACATGGCTGGAATTTAATGAAATATGGAGATTCTACATTTTCTGTGATTTTAAATAAACACTGACTCATACACAGAAAATATGGTGACCTGACTAAGTGGAAAATCTCAGACCCTGGCAATGAATTTGCCCATTTTGGATTCTTTACACAGGACAGTTGGATAAACCACTTTACGGCTGAATTATAACAAAACTGTTTTTTAGAACATTTAAGATTAGCTGTTTTCTTGATTTACCAGCACTGCATGGGGTTCTGACTGTATGTACATTATGTGAATGTTTCCACTGTGTTGTTTGTAATGGTGTCATGACTGACTCGTTATTTATTACACCGGAATGAACTACAGAACATTTTCTAGGTATGCAACAAGGCACAAGTGGTGTGGTTTATGGCAGATATACTACAGATAAGAGCTGTTCATAGGTGCAACGTGCTATAGCCGTGGTATATTGGCAATACATCACAAACACCCAATATGCCTTTTTGCTTTTAACAGTTACCAACACCAATAGAGCAGTAAAAAGTGATGTGTTGTTATAGCAGTGTACAGTCTCAAATACGACAGCTGTCAGCCAATAAACAGAGATGATTCAAACCACATGAAAGCACCAATATAGCTTGAAATAAGGTTATGAAGTACTTTGGGGAATTCTGATTGACATTCATTTTGCAAGATCAAACTTCATGAAACTCAATGTATAAAATCTACAGTATGTTCTTTGGTTCAAATGTTTATTGATTTAGTAGTATTGCTGCTACACTTTAAAACTGGGAAGCCAGTGGTTCTGGACAGAAGGTTCTGTAAGACACCAGAGACAATTATGTTTGTAGAATGACTGGGAATATCACGCGCTTGCAATGCCGGTTTCAGCTTCAATTATCTTTTCTAAAATGCTGTGCCATAAAATAACTGGTTTGTATTATTCATAAGTTTAACTTAATTTAAACAGTAACTATACATGCAGAGTTAACAGCTCAGTATGTTGCAAATGCAAACATAAACATTTCAGCAGTAAGGTTTAATCTTCTGAAAATGATTGTGGTTTAGTTGGTAGAGCATGATGCTAGCCATGCCAACGGTGAATCTGGATCCAAAGGAGGGCTGTCTGGAGAAGAATGAAAATGCATGCACTTACTACTTACTGTTACCACTTTGGAAGTGTCTGAAAAAATGACAAAAAATATGCTCAGGTTTTTAGAATAAAAACATTTACAAATAAAATTGTTTTCAATTTTTTTGAAAGGTGTTAAATAAACAAAAAATAATCACAGCATTTGATAAAATCCAAATAATATTGCGGTACATGAATACAACTGCAATTCCGCTAGCATTGTAGCTTTAGCATTGTGGCTCAAGTTCTCACATTGGACAAGACCATAGACCATGGATACACTGCCCCCTGCAGGAAACCTATTCAAACTGTATGGGTAAACCACAAAGGTTTTGTCCAAGTCATCTTGTTCCAACACTTTCACCCAAATTGACAGGTCAGGTGTAGCTTTTCTTCAAAAATTGATTATGAGTACTGACAGAAATCAGCACAATAAAAGCCATTAACTCAAACTTCTACTACATGCTTCTGTGTATGTGTGTTGTGCACTGCCATCTGTATTTATTGCCTGAAATTAAACAAGGACAAAACCATTGGTTACAAAGGTTCCTCCCACAAGGCCACATTTGAATGGAATATGTCCCCTATGTAAATCACAGAATCTCCCTGACAGTTTCATATGAAATGTATGATGGAAAACATAACATTTCAACACATCCCACTCAAATATTGTAATAAAAATATAATTTATTATCTCAAACTAAATCACACACAACAATGAAATGTAAAAGTATGTCTCAATAGTTGAAAACTGTTTCCAAAATATAAATATGTATAAGACACATTTTTGTAACTGGCTAAAATGGCTGATGTTGCGCTGATGCCAATACAACGCTTTGTAGTCAAGAGATAAGTCTGTTAATTGACTGGTAACATTAGGTCAGTAAATAGTATGATTACGAGAAACTAAAAATGCCTTTACACCAGATTACCAGTAACACACAGACAAGATTACATGATGAGCTACATCAAGCCTCTAAACAAATACTCCACAGACTAGGGGCTGTCCTTATTCACATCCAAAATGTAAGGCCCTCAAGTAATAATGCGGCCCTTTCACTTAAACCCATTTAAGTGGTTTTCGTCTATTGGCTCCAGGCGGGCTGTCACGGGTGCATCTAAAAACTGCATCAGACAAGGATGGATGGGTCATTCCAGAAAACTGTCCAGAGTTTTCAGACACGCAGAAACTTTGGGAGGGGCGGGTCGACAAACTTTCTTTCGCTTGGCCTTCACCATGAGCGGGCGAATCTGTGATAAAGGAGACTGGTGTTGTGTGTAGAATTAAGGAAAAATGCATCCATAACAACATGACAACCTGATCTTACCCTACTTGCTTGCCTTGAGATTAGTGACATTAATATTTAAAATGCATCAACAATCACATTTGACAGGCTAAGTCTGAAACCCGGCAGTGTTGCCGAGAAAAACAACCTGAACAAAAAAACAACAAAGAAAACAAAGGAAGTGGACTAAAAGCGGAAAATATAGAGGACACACCCCATTACACATTAACACTGCAGAGGCACAACAGTGTTTGTTCAACAGGCCCTCAGACTTCTGCATATGTAGCATCGCAAGTATTCTGTAACATATTCCACTAATTTCTCTTCACGTCATTGCCGCACAGTTCAACAATCAATATGCAGACAGACTTTGTGCACGACTTTGTACAGGAAGTGAAATGAAGCTGAAGATATGGGTACCCAGGCAGTCCAAGAAGATCCTCCAGCCTATATCATGGTCCGTTCTACTGTCAACCATGACAGCACAGACGCATCAGCAGAGACACACAATGATCTGGTGTTCCCAACAGGCATCCAGATGATAAGAGGTATTCGCTGCACCTGACCCAAGTTACAGTGCAAGGCATTGGTTTTAGAAACTGGAATACACTGTTATTTTTGGTTCATAGAATGATATTAACAGATACTCTACTTTGTTGCACTGATTCGTTGATTGATTCGTTGCACTTCAGGAGATCAGTGGCTTCTTTAAATTATTTCAATCTAGCACGGTGGCTAGATTCTATTTCAGTGGTGTGTGCCCCTTTGCTAGGCAGTTTAGGAAAGCGCAGCTATGTCCTTCATTGGAGGTTTCTCCAGCGCAATGCCATTCTAGCGTGCACCATGTGAAGGGCATGTGTTGAACTGCCATCATTCATCAATGGGCCAGTACTGCCCTCTGCAACACAGAGCCCAATCAGCACACACACACTTCAAACACCACTCCCACTAAATACACAACCCAAACTTACACTCCATCCCCAATTTCATCCATTACCACAGACACACTTGTGTACACACGCTTCATGTTTACATAGGCACTGGTCATGTAATCAAATTGATGTATTGACATTCCCAAGTTACTTTGTATTATTTACTGTTTATGTTTGCATTGATAATTATTGTGCTGTACAATTTGAAACCAAAACCTTGTCAATAAATGTTGTTATATATATATATATATATATATATCACAGGGTCACATTTCATACACCTCACGTTTAAAGTAGCATTGTATGTTAATCTAAAGGATACAGGTTGGATAAATTTGGTTCTTCCACCAAGTCCATCGTAACCACTTCTGACCTGTAAATATGAGAGTCATACACTTGGTCATTAACATGATCTACAACTGGTCATCTCCAGGACATAAGCTTGGTATTAACAGAACATAGCTGAGTGGAATATGGTATTCTGATGTTGGGTGCAGGGAAAGATAATAGCCTAATGTAAACCTACAGCTCCTTGTTTGTTTCTCTGAGGGTCCAGCATGCTGCCGAAGGTCTTCTTTCTGAACAGTACAGAGTTACGGTATAAGGTATCCATGGGTCCCTCTTCTTCTTTGGCCTGAAGTAATTCATTTAAAATAAGTTTAGCAGACACTCTTTTACGAAGCAAATTATAAAAGTGAGAGCACACATTTTCATTCCATACTGCCTGCCCCATGTGAAATTAAAGGTACACTGTGAAAAACTCCACGAGGTGAAAACAGATCTACGTTCTCTTTCATGGAGTAGCTTTCAAAATCTGTAGAACATTTCATTATATTTTTTAAACTAAAAAGGGCAGTTTAGATGGCCCAAGCAGAGAACCGAGCACAGAGAAGTGGGTGGCATTTCTGAACAGTGTTGATGTATGGCTTCTGCTTTGCATAGTAAAGACTTAACTTGCATCTGTGGATGCAGCAGAGAAGGGTGTTGACTGACAAAGGTTTACCAGAATATTCCTGACATGGCATGGGTAACTTGCACATCTGTGAGGCCACCATTAATGCAAAAAGATAAGTATACATTTTGGAGCAACTTATGCTCCATCCAGACATCATCTTTTCTAGGGACAGCCCAGCATTTTCCAGCAGGACAACCACAAACCACATTCTGTCCAGATTACAAGTGCATGGCTGCATAAGCAAAGAGTGCGGGTGCTAGCATGGCCTGTTGGCAGTCCTGACCTGTCTCAGGAAGCGTAAAATAAGGTAACAAAGGCCCTGTACAGTTGTGCAGCTGAGGACCCAAGCATAATGGATGAATGGGGGAAGGTCTGCTTGCTAAACTGAACCATCCGGTGTCTTTAGTGCCCAAACACTTAATAAGTGTTATTGAAAGGAAAGGTGAAAAAAAAAGTAAAATAATAGATACACAGTGGTAAAAGGTTGACTGTCCCAACTGCATTGGAGTGTGTTGCAGTCAACAGATTTGAAAATTCACAAAGTACAACATCAAATAATGTGTTAATAATGTGTTTTCAATTTAGTAGAGGGTGAATTGAGTTTTCAAATGACAATTTTTTTTATTTGCATTTTCCATACTGTCCCAAATTTTTCAGAATTAGGATTGTAATATAATTTATGAATTTTAGGCTGTTCTCTTTTTTGTTACAAAGCACTGTATAGTTCAGGAAATCATTATCCCACACACAGTTTATTGGAGTTTTAAAATAAAAAGGAATTCAGTTTTTAACACATTTGAAAGCTGGTCAGCAGAAAAGAGAAAATAGTTCTATTGTTACAGCTTGGATTAAATAAATTGTACCTTTAACTCACAACTCTGTCTTTATAAGCACCATGCTTAACCAACAGAGCTACAGTGGAAAAACGTCAATCACAGAAGCAAATATAAAGCACACAAAATTAAAAACACACCAAACTCTAAAACATGAGAAATTTTGCAAATCTTTCTAAATAGCAGCAAGACTATAAATTTAAATATGGTTCATATGTTAAGTAAACCTATGGAAGTGGATATTGTGTACCCTTATTTTACCAGGTAAATTGACTGAGAACTGATTTTCATTTAGAGTTGTATGCAAAGGTTTAAGCACCCCTTAGGGGGAAAAATTAGATACATTGAATCTTTTGGTAAAACGAAGTTCACCAGACCTCGAAAAGGTACAAATTGGAACATAACACGCTTCTGAACATGTGTATACAGTAGGGCTGTAACGATACACCAAACTCACGATTCGGTTCGTATCACGATTTTTGACCAAACCTCAATCCTTTTTGGGGGCGGGGTTGAGAGAAAAATATTTAATTTTTGTAAATAACATTTAAAAAACTTGTATTAACTGACCAGAGAACAATATTAACTATGCAAATTATTAACAATATACCTAAGTATAGGTAAGTCGTTATTTTCACTGCTTTGAGGTACTGAGAAATGCACAATTTAATACTGATCACATGAAATATGTTTCATTAAACAAAGCTGCAAGGATAAAAATATCATAAACAATACTCACCAACAGACGAAGCGTATAAGATAACTAACAAACAAAGTAGCTGCGTTGCTTTGAGGTAAACTCATGGAGATGCAGCAATCACCTGCTATTACTATAATCTGCCAGCAGTTGCTAACTAAATGTTGCTCAGAGAAAGCGCTTATGGCTTCTTTCGACAAAATACAATTGAACAAAAATAGCATGAATGTCGCATTTCTTTGAGACCTTAGAAAACAAGATCTCAGACATTTTAGACCTTAAATTCTGGAAAACAAAATTAAGATTATTTAAGTATTTTTAAGGATCTGTGGACACAAACTTCCACTAGCTCAACTTTTGCAGGTATGGCATCACATGATTGGAAAAGTAGTCAGATGACACGTACTTAGAGGATGCTTACAGATAAAATTAAATTATTTATCCTCAACTAGTATTGTGGTGTAGGTCTATGCATTTTATAATGTTAACTTCAATTAATACTAATATTAATTTAAAGATGTGGTTGCATTAGATCCGGAAGAATAAATCTAAGAGTTGGAAGGTGTGTGTCGCGATTCAGCATTCTCAGACCGCGACACAGGTTTGTGGATCTGAGTGTCGCGATTTCGGTTTCATATCACATATCGTTACAGCCCTAGTATACAGGTTTACTATTTACCAGATTCAAAATATTAAACATAAGTGAACATGGCGTGCGCAAGGATTGGGGCCCTGTGACAGTACTTCGTAAAACCTCCTCTGTCTGTAGCCAACAGTATGAGTCTTACTATTCTTGACTTGGGGATTTCTCTTCACTCTTCCTTAAAGAACTCTTCCAGCTCAGAAACTGTTTGGTCTCCTTGCATACACTGCATGTTTTCAGATCTCCCCACAGAATTTCAATAGTATTCAAGTCTGGGGACTGAGATGGCTTATTCAGAATCTGTATAATTTTGAGGCATGTTTTGGATCATTGTCTTGCTGAAATCTAACCTCTTTTCAGCACAAGTTTCCTGACTAACTGTTGAACATTAGCATGGATTATTATTATTTGAATCTATTCTTCCTTCCATCCTCACTATTTTACCAGGTCCATTAGCTGCCACACAACCCAAAATTCAGAATGGTGCTTAACAGTTGGCTAGCTTTTGTTGTTCGTTTTTTGTTTGATTTTAACAATGTTACAGATTAATAGTTAAACACTTACTCAAAAGGTTTGTGTGTGTCATGTTGAAATTTGTTTATTATTTAGAATCTATAATAAATGCAAGTAAATCGTTATGCTGAATGAAATGTTTGCAGAAAGGTGGCACGTTTCACTTTGTATTATGCAGAGGTCAGGTTAAATCCCGTTCACAGAAAGAATAATTGGCTGCATACCACCCCAATAATTACCTTGCTTCCAAATGAGGAGTTTTTATGGTGTTTGGTTGGCGAGGACAACAATCTAAGACACAATGAACATGAGGTAAGTGTAATTATAAGGAATACGTATCAGCAACATGTCAACAACACACTGTGGTGACAGACTCACACGGCTGAGTCCAAACGCATCTTCTTTGCTGGGACCTGTGACGCCCTCTTATCCAGTAAATCAGGGGTGGTGATGTCAAAGGTCATGTTTAGATCAATATCCTCACTGTTGTCCGGCTGGCGCAGACAGGGCTGTTTCAGCTCCAGTGGGGCAGGGCTAGAAAACAGAGAAAAACAGATGGCAAAAGATGCACACTTCTCCGAGATCCACGTTTCCTCAAACAAGCTGTCTTCGTTATCAAATCGTGTCAAAAACTGCAATTCACAAGCCTGTCCATAATGTATAATATGACCATGTTATTAGTTCATGTAGCAGGAACAATAAGGCATATTACAAAGGCATTCATCTATATACAAAGTAATGTGTAGAGGGAATTATTTGAACAACCTCTCGAAGACCAGCCGACTCAGGGCTTCATTAGTGCGGTTCGGGGTGCTCAGTGTCTTTTGAAGAATCTCTACTTTTTTCTTCAGACTCTGTGATAATGTCACAAGCACAAAGCAAACGACATGACGTTCTCAATAACATACAAAGGGTTTTTAAGGATGTATTGCTCTTTTGGTAACCATAACAGCAATTTATAAATGGCATGTTGCTTGAAGGCTCCTTACAAAGATCTCTTTGTCTGCATTGGTTAAATCATTCTGGACAGCTTTCAAGTCATCATTGGTTCTGTTCAGGTCCATGGTGGCTTTCTGTAACTGCAAACAGACTATACGTTTAGAATGAGAAAGCGATAAAACCGATTGCATAACCTTAGGATGTTACACATGCCATTACCTTGTTGTTCGAGGCAAACACCTCCCTTTTAAGTTTTTCGCACATTTCATTTGAAGACTTGATACTCCCTTTAAGGTTGTCATATTCTCTGCAATAGATAGAATTATTTGTATAATGTGAGCGCAAATAAACAATGGCTAGGCTTCCCTCAATGCTACACGTAATAGAATTAGTAGCTTTACTTCTTGAGAGAGATGCAGTAGATGGAGAGCTGCTCCACAGCAGCCTGACCAACCCCCATGTCACTGATCATTGACTCCACCTCAGGCCGCTGCCCCTGTAACACCGCATCCAGACTGGGAAGGAAAGCACACAGTAAATACATGACACCGCACACTATTGCTTGGGTTGGCATAATAGTGTCTAAACTATCCTCGTGTGAGTGTGTGTCTGCGGGCTACCTTTCATATGTTTTCAATTTGGTCCTGAGTCGACGGGCCTCCTCTTTCGCAGCCTGGGTCTCATTCTGCTGGTTCTCCATGTACGTCATCTGTTTCTGCAAGATCCCAAATCCCCAATATGTCAGCTGGAACGAAGTGTGCAAATACATTTAGCTCTGTGTGCTCATCAACTGATAACATGATGTTGTACCCGGAGAGCTGTGCAGAACATCTCTTTCTCACTAATCTCCTTCCTTAAATTATCCAGTTCTTTCTTCTGCCTGTCCACGGTGTCCTTCAAGCTCTCGATCACCTTCATTCTTTCCTTCCATTCTCTCTCTGCGAGTTAAAATACAACCGCATGTTTAGCTGCGCACATACAAAAAGGCTACACGATCATAATCAAATTTGATCTTTCATGGCAAAAATCAGTATTGTTTTGATGGCCTCACCTTTTGTAGTTAAAACAGCTTTCATTCTATCAAGATCATTCTGCAGGAGATAAAATTTAACATGGAATAAACAACAATTCTGTCATCAGTTCACATGCACTTTTTCTGAGTTGCCACCACTTGAGTCAAGTTAGTTTTCCCTCCTGATTTAGGTCTACCTGCAAACTCTCTGGATCAGCAGAGGATCGCTCTTCTTCACCACCAATGTCAAAGAACAACTTGTTGATAATGTGTCTGGTGCTAACCTAAGGGGAGAATCCAGACATATAGACACGATATGTAACTTAATTTAAACATGAATGTAATGCATGCAGAATTAATCATCAAGGGTTAGAATCAGTTGAAAAAAGTTGCCCGTTTTTAATGAACAACAAATAAATACACCTGAAAATTTGCCCAACGTACCTGTTTTCTACATTGTGGACATGTCTTCTGGGGAGCAGTCTGAAACCACTTAAGAAGACTGCAGTGAAAGAGAAACAAGTTACCCACATCGGAGTTTAATTACTATATTTAGACAACATTTACAGTACCTAAAAGCCACAAGTCCTAGTCTGTCATATTTCCTTGATACTGTCTCTGACTGGTAACTCACCATTCATAGTGGAATGTGTGCCCACAGTAGATGGCAGACACATCTCTTGAGTGATCAAAGAAATCTGAACAGATTGTACAGTAGGCACGAATAGGCATATCTGAAGATCACCCTGTAAAAAAAGCAAATGTAGCAGCTTGTTACTCGTGCTTGTGTTTTACCTGGACATTGAGGCGCCAGCTAACTGGCTAGCATCTTTACTGGAAATGATGTAAACGTGTACTGTATCTACGCCTACCCCGTTACATTAACCCAGCTACAAATAAGTATTGTTTCTTAGTCAACTTGACCAGTAAAATCATAGTAATACTAACAATATACCTATTAAAACACTGGTAATCTAGCTAGCCAGTAGCTAATGTTACTTGCTAACGATAGCTTAGCAAGCTAGTCGTTGTGCTATTTTTATGACTTGAGTGTGAGACAAAGTTGCAGGGCGGTGTGTGGATTACATTTCCCCGTACTTACATAAACGTTATTGTGTAGGTATGAAATGTGTACAATTCATTTCACTTCTCTCAAATCTCTCATCAACTAAGCCCCTGCTGTATGTAGACAGCTGAGCTAACTGAACACAACACTCGCGCCGCACAGTTCGAACGTAACGGTAACCCACCCCTTGTAGTCTACGTTAGTTATACGTCGTAGGAAGAGATTATGACGAAGGCACGGTAAACTCGCTTCAAAGTTTAGTGAGAGAACAATTATTTGGATCGATATTCGCTACCAAAAGGAGCGTGTTAGCAACACAGAAATGACAATCCATCACTAGATGTAGAAAAATTGACTAATATACGGAGCGTGAAAACCTACCGAAAACGTACACATTGGGAAAAACATCATTTCCCACAATTCAATGATACAGCAACTTTTACTTCCGTGACGTCTTGGAGTATTGCGAGCTCTACCTAGCTAAGCAGATGCAATGAGTTAAACTATACAGTCTACGAATTACGTTGACAAATAACATACTTTTTATTCGACCCGAAGAATCAAGAGGTAGCTATGATTTAAGAATAATGTGTGCACATGCAATAAAATACTTTAACTTTCTTCTAGCTTGTTAAATACATAGAGAACTACGCTAAGTAGTTTGCAGCTGCATTATACTAGCTATTTCTCTGTAGCTGTTTCACTTCTGCAGATACGATAAAAAACTTATCGCCTCAGGTTCTCGACATTGTGATTGTCTTATGGCAAACTAGGTTATTTCCATTGTCTTGGAGAAGTGTAGTTCATGTTACTTCTTATCTGTACTTTTATATTAGCTACAGTAGTCTCTGAAAAAAATAATCAACACATTTGGATGTACAACATTACTGACTACTGAATTTTTTTCCGTTGCCCCATTTGTAAAGTTGTGCGACATGGTGTCTCAGAATTATCTATTTATTAATAACAATACTACTTGTATTCTTGGGTTACAGGTTTTTGTCACAGTTGTAGCCCTTAGGGATGGCTGGAGATGTCCACAACAAGGGTGTATCATGGGAGGTCCAACAGAATGGCACCTTGGCCCCAGTTGACCGTCTCCGCGAGGATAGATCCGAAAGCCCAACCCCAGGCCTGGTGGAAGGCACAGAGCCAGGTGGGCATGGCAACTTAAATGGTGTCAAAGACCTTTTCAAATTGAAACATTGCCACAGACATTGACCAATGTCAGATTTTCAAAGACACTGATTGTTTTTAACAATAAAATGTCATATTTTATTAAACCAACAGTATCCAATTAAAAATCCTTATAGAATATGCAGTAAAAGCATGCTCCTATTGCTATGCATGTCTATGCAGACATAGTATACTGTTTAAAAAATGTATATTTTTAAATCCCACTAAGTCAAAATATCCATTAAAATATACAATTTTCACTGTCAATAACATGTCTGGAAAGAATAATTGTTCTTGTTCTTACTTTTAAAACATCCAAACTGCATCTGCAAACCAGTCATTTAATATCCCTCTGTTGTTTAAATTGTTGTTACATCATCATTTGAACTTCTTTAGTTACTTTTTTGAGAGCAGATTTCAGTATAAGATTGGTGATTACAAAATGTCGTATCTCCTGCCTAGTAGCACAATATGATAGACAGGAGTATTAGGCAACGTCTCAGCACCGGCTCTGAAAGCATGCCGTAGTTCAGAATCCCATAGTTTTTACTTCCACGTTGGTAGCCCAACCCCAAGGGAGTTCTTATATAGAGAGACAGCAAAACCCATTGACCATTTACATATTACATGATAATGACTTCAAATTATTTTATAGACTACAAGTGGATTGTATGAAGGAGTGTATGAACTTTATGCTTAACATTGTTATTTCATCATTGGAGCCTGGTTGGTCCCTGGCAGGGAATCCAAAGCTGCTGGAAGTGGTGTTGGAGGGCCAGTAGGGGGCACTCTTCTCTCTCGTCTAAAGATCATTCCCAGTGCCTTTACATCTCCAGGGGGCTTTACGTTCTCCCTTCACAAGACCACCAAACTGTTTTGATGCTACACAAAGACTATGGTCACAGCCCACCCATTCCTATCTTCATTGTTGGACAATATTTTAGCACTGATAAACAAAGTGACCTTAATACAATGGGCTGTGTACCTTCAGATCCCCCACCCGGTACAGCCAGAAGAGGACTGGCCTCCCCCTTGAGTCTGGCCTCTCTCTAGGTTTCTTCCTGGGTCCCACCTACTAGGGAGTTTTTCCTAGGCACTGTGCATCACTTGTGATGCTTGCTCTTGGGGGTCTCAGGCCGGTTGTCTGTCAAAGCACTTTGTGACAACTGCTGTTGTAAAAAGGGCTTTATAAATAAATTTGATTGAATGATTGACTTCTCCCCAGGCTGTTGCTGTGATTTAGAATGTTATCAGTCAACTTGCCTTGTAAAATAAAGAGTAACATAACAATGACATTGGAAAGAATATATTTATGCATATTTCCCATTGCATTAACTGCATTCTTTCGGAGCTGATACGCAAACATTATGCAAGTCTACAACACATTCAAAAAACAAATACAATGTTGAAAGTTGACAGGGGAGAAACGACTGTTTACTTACCTTTTGGTTGCTGTATATTTATTTGATTAATCATTCTATCATCTTTTATATAATTCTGTGATGGCCTATTTAAAAACCAGGTTACTGGTCAAACATGTAGAACACAGAGGAATTTAAATATGTTTTGATAGAAATTGAAACCTTCATATACAAATGCTTCCATGACCAAATGCTTCACTGACCACAAGCTTCACTGACCACAAGAATCAAGGTTTTGACATTGCCATCCCAGTCCCCTATTTCTAAGTTGCCTTTTATTTCAAAAAATCTAGAAAGGGTTGTGGCAATGCAGCTAAACACCGTTTTGGATGATCACAACATCCATGATAAATTTCAGTCTGGCTTTCGAGGGATGCACTCTACTGAAATTGCCCTACTCAGGGTGTCAAATGACATACTGATGGCTGCTGACACGGGTAAATGTACTGTGCTTGTCCTGCTTGACCTTAGTGCAGCTTTTGATACTGTCGATCACAGTATTCTGATTGATAGGCTTAACAAATATGTGGGCATTTCTGGATCAGCACTGGATTGGTTCTCCTCCTACCTTTCTGACAGGAGTTTTGCTGTGTCAGTAGATACTTTTACATCAGTCCCTGCTCCTCTGTCCTGTGGTATTCCCCAGGGTTCTGTGTTGGGTCGCTTGTTGTTCAGTTTGTATATGCTTCCTCTTGGAAAGATTATTAATGATTTTAAAGGTATATCTTACCATTGCTATGCAGATGACATCCAACTGTATATTTCTTTTAACCCTGACCAGCCTGACAAATTGTCACTATTGCGGAGTTGTCTATCATCAATTAACAAATGGATGGCTGACAACCTACTGCAAGTGAACACTGATAAAACTGAGGTGATGATCATTGCCTCAGATAATATTTCTCCTACGATTAGGCAGGCTCTTTGGGCCCTTATCTACCTCTGATTGCGTCACTATGAGGAATTTGGGTGTCATTTTTGACAAATCTATGTGTTTTGGGGCGCAGATGGCTCAGTGGGTAGGGAGTCAGACTTGTAGTCAGAAGGTTGCCAGTTCGATTCCCGACTGAGCCAAAATGTCATTGTGTCCTTGGGCAAGACACTTTACCCTAATTGCTCCCAGGTCGTTGCTGTAAATAAGAAATTGTTCTTAGTCAACTTACCTGGTTAAAGGTTAAATTAAAAAAAAATCTGTTGTCCGTTCCTGTTACTTTCACCTGAGGAACATTGCAAAAATAAGACATGTAGTTGCTAAAAAGGAGATGGAGATGCTTGTTCATGCTTTTATTTCTTCACGCTTGGATTATTGTAATGCATTGTACACATGTCTAAACAAGTCATCCATGGACAGACTGCAAGTTGTTCAGAACGCAGCTGCTAGGCTCTTGACCAGGACCAATAAGCGTGCTCATATCACTCCGGTGCTGAAGGAATTACATTGGCTTCCTATAGGGATGGGACGATTACCGGTTTCACGGTAAACCACAATAAAATGTCCGTACGGTTAGTATTACCGTTTAAAATTTAATTTTCATTAAAACCGTCTTTGATTACCGTGATTTTGAAAACTCGCGGTAAATCCTGTCCAGCCAGAATCAGTCTGACGCAGGTGCGCGCATGAAACTTTGTGTTTTGCATGAGAAGTC
>JACXGM010006619.1:0-32406 GCA_016801145.1 Umbra pygmaea | reverse complement strand
ACCTGACCTTAACCCTTACCTGACCTTAACCCTTACCTGACCTTAACCCTTACCTGACCTTAACCCTTACCTGACCTTAACCCTTACCTGACCTTAACCCTTACCTGACCTTAACCCTTACCTGACCTTAACCCTTACCTGACCTTAACCCTTACCTGACCTTAACCCTTACCTGACCTTAACCCTTACCTGACCTTAAAGATAACCTAATCCTAACCATAACCCTTAATTGTGCTATTTTGTGATTGATGTGTGATTGATTTATACACATTAAAATAATTAAGGCTAATGCTAATGAAGTTTTCCTGTTTTATATGCAAATTATCATCTTATGATTGATGCAAACCGTGTAAGTCACTTTGAAAAAACAGTGTCAGCTCTATGAGTAAAATATCAATTAAATTATTGTTTTCTTTTCCATCAGGGCATCTTTACTGACAGGGCGTTACCAAACAAGGTCAGGGGTATACCCCGGGGTGTTCTACCCTGGTTCCCGTGGGGGTCTGCCTTTAAATGAGACCACCATAGCGGAGACACTGAAACCACTGGGCTACGCTACGGCAGCCATAGGGAAATGGCATCTGGGGTTGGGGGAGAACGGGAAGTACCTGCCAACACGACAAGGCTTTGACCACTTTTTGGGGGTTCCTTACTCCCATGACATGGTCAGTATTCACTTTTAGTTGTAATTAGTTGGGTGACTGATTTCTAACTGCGAGTTACTATTATTTTACCAGGGTTTCAGTCATCTCAACATTGCACCAGGTAACATAGAAATGTAATCTGTGTCTTTCTCTCATCTCTTCACCCTCCTCGCTTTAGCTCTCAGTCTCTCTTTTGTAACATCTCTGCCTCTCATTTTCTTTAAGGGACCTTGTCAGAACCTGACTTGTTTTCCTCCAGACATTAAATGCTTTGGAAAGTGTGACGTTGGCGTGGTAACTGTCCCGCTCATGAACAATGACGTCATTAAGCAGCAACCTGTGGATTTTGTGACGCTGGAGCAAGCTTACAGTGACTTTGCCACAGACTTTATCAGACAGTCTGCCAGCAAACAACAACCCTTCTTCCTCTACTACTCCTCTCATGTGAGTTTCACGTATTCCTCGACTAACTAGCTTCCTCAATCACTTCAACATTTAATGTAGTGGGTGCACATTTTAATGTAGAGTGTCTGTCCACATTTTGTCAATACTCCCTCCAGCACACCCACTACCCCCAGTTTGCAGGGCCAGGAGCAGCAGGGGGCTCGCGTAGGGGTCCGTTTGGAGATGCACTGCTGGAGTTTGACAATACAGTGGGGATCCTGCTCTCAGTTCTGGAGCAGACTGGAGCTCTCAACAACACTCTCATCCTGTTCACGTCTGATAATGGGTAGGAACTGTGTTGGAGTTTCCTCAGAGTACATGGAACTACAGTACCAGCCACATTGTAAATATAACCAGTAGGGATGGGCGTTATTGACACTTCTTTTGGGGGGTTTTAGGGGTTGACATAACTTCATTGGCCATTTGTCTTTTGGACAATTAAGCCTGTTTTTTTGCTTGTCCGATAGCAAAAACGACTTGTCCGAAGCATAGTTTTCCAGTATTGTAATTAACATGCATGTTTGTTGGTCATTCTTTGAAACAAGCAATATATCTCTCCCAATGTGTCCTGTTGAAACCAGGGAATATATGGTAAAAAAGTACATAGAGGTTTTTGATGTTTTTGCGATGGCACCAAGGCCATTGGCCAAGTAATTAAGGTAATCTAGAAAGAATAGTCAGTTTAGTTGCTCTTAAAAGCACCAACTCAATGTGAACTTCCATCACATTTACAACATGGCCTCAAACTAATATTTTGTTCACAAATATATAAATAAATTTACCAGTCACTCAAAATATTTAGCCAATATGATTGACAAAAGTTTCTCAAATAATTTATGTTATCCCAGTTAGAAACAACATGGTATACGTACGGTATGAATTTCTGTAAAACTTGTGACAGAGACATGAGGTGACAAATGTTTTAGAGACCGCTTTAAGGTTACCATGGTAACAAAGTCACTTTTTCCGAAGAATATCTGTCACTTTCTAGCTTGAATTGGACTAACAAGCTTTTAACAACATTCATGCAAGTAAATTAGTGTCAGAAACTGGGTAATTTGGGTTTAAGTATCACTTTAAATAAATATTCTCTGGCACAATGCTTCTAAATTCTCCTGTATTTCTGACACTCGTTCATACATTTTTTTCACTGTCACATGCAGTTGAATTAAACATTCAGTGGGTTTTTTTCCAGCTATTAAATTTCAGAGCTATGCATTTGTAACTGTAACGTCAACAATGTCTCCTTATATTTTAAGTCTAACTTTTTTTTATAAAAATAAAGACAGTCTATCTTCACTTAAAATAAATACTTGCTTTTCTAAAATATAAAATAAAGACAGTCTTTCTTAACCTGGAATATTTAACTGTTTACACTGTAATGGCCAAACTTACTATTTATAATCAGGGTGGGAAATTACAGTGATGGTTTGGAGTAATATAACCCTAGGGTCCTTTGCACCTTGACCTCAAGCCAAACAAACCCCCATAAGCTTTTTTCCGTTGTTATAACATTGGTTGATTTAGCGCAATCAACCGAATGGCTTAGTGCAGGTGTTAATGGAACCAATGGTGTATCCCTTAAATAACCCCACTAATAATGCCCGGAATGGTACCAAACTTCTAAAGTAGTACAAATAGGTTCTGTACTTATAAAACGAGGCATTGAAAAGTCTGTAAGTAGCTACACCAGAAGTATATTTACGTAACACTTGCCCGATGGCTGCTACTCTCGGCTGCTAGGCAAAACATGTTCTGCTCTGTGCTTGATCTCGCAGGAAAAAAACTTATGGGGGGTTGTTTGGCTCGAGGTCAAGGTGCAAAGGAACCTAGGCTTATATAACTCTGAACCATCACTTTAACACCTGCCAAATGCGGGTACTTTTTCACATTGGCGGGTACATTTTCCCAGTCTACCAGCCACTCTGGCGGGTGAATTGTACAACATATGATTTGTTTTTTATTGGGCTACTTTAAACATGACTTGTTTCGGATTGGAGATAAACGCGCTTGACAAAAATGCAGAAGCTTAAAGAAAGACGCACTTCTTTCGAGGTGCATATTGGATTGGTTTTCGCGGACCTCCAGCCTTGAGCTGCGGTACCATAAACATAGTGAGGTATAGAAGAAAAACAAATCTATTTAGTTCCCAGTATTAAGCCCGAGTAGGCTAGATTCAATCAATATAGAAAATATCAAGGACAAATCGTGTATAATTACAGATATGGGGACGTTGATGTGATTATGATACGATTTTATGTATTTGAAAAAAGAATAACACACACATACAGCGCGGAATGCTAAACGCTCATTGGATGATTCAGCTGTCACTCAAATTACTCGTTTAGTCTGCGATAATGATTGGATTCAAATAAACGCTGCTCTCGTTTTATCAGAGACATTTACACATGCAGTGTCCAACTTCTCAAGTGTAACTTAGTTTATTAACAACAGATTCTAATTCAAGTATCTTACATCACCAAAGTATGGTTTCATATTATATTTAATGTTGTATTATGTTTGGTTTTATTATTGAACAAGCACGTGCAGCCTTGATGGGAGATAAGTGGGGGTCAGATCCCTCAGTGGTTAGGGAGTCGGACTAGTAGTCAGATGGTACCTGGTTAGATTCCCTGCTGTGCCATATGTTGTTGTCTTAAGGCAAGGCACTTCCCCCTAAGTTGCTCCAGGAAGAATGCTCCTGTGCTTAATGTACTGTACACTCTAAATAAGAGTGTCTGCTAAATCAGTGGTTCCCAACACTCTCCTGGAGTACCCCCAGACAGTCCTTGTATTTGAACTACCTCTGAGCTAGCACACCTGATTCAACCTGTCTACTAATGAACAAGTCCTTGATTAGTGAATCTGGTGTACTAGTTCAGGGCTAGAGCTAAACTGTATCATGGCTGGGGGTACTCGAGGAGAGAGTTGGGAACCACTGTGCTAAATGACTAAATTGTAAATGAAGTGTTCCTGTAGTTACTGTAAGTCACTCTGGATAAGTGTCTGCTAAATGACAAAAATGTAAATGTAAATCATTTAACCAAAGCTTTGATTATTTTAATAGTAATCCCAGATGTTTTTCGAACAGATTATTATTTTGTGGCGTACGTCAGGTGTTACAACAGCAAAGTTTTACACCTCTCAAAGTTGAGTGATTTAAAAGTAGCTGACTAAAATACGGTATTAGGACATACAATTAGCAAACAGATTAGCACAATTTGTCAATTATCTGAAAATTATTAATCACAGACTTGTCTTCACATTATTATGATCCTTTAATAATTGACCTATATTAATAACACATGTATTCATAGTGAATTTAATTTATTGAAGCAATATAGAATATGCTAGTGTGTTTTCTTTTATGTATTTGAATTTGGAAAAAAGTGGCTGGTAAAAAATCGGCATAAAAAGTTTATTTGCCACCCTGTTTATAATCTACATTGTTTATTATTGTAACTATTAAATTCTTTATAACATGTTTTTTTTCAAAATAATAGCGCTCATTTTAATTCACTGCAATTAATTGTTAATTCATTATAAAGCTAGTGAATTGTAACCAAATGCAATTGTATTGTGTGTAAAGAAACAATAAGCGTATATGGTAGCAAAGAAAACATCATGTTTTTAATAACTTTTCATTAAAAACAGTAACAAATACGTTGTTTACACTATTTGATTGAACATATTGTCAGTGTCTCATGTGAAAACATGATTACATTTGAAAATCATTCACTAGAGTCTGTTTTATCCAACAATAGACTCATTTTAGAAACACATGAACATGGACACACTACCTATCTATGCAATGAATTCACAATGGTTATTATAATAAATTACGAGCGCTATTATTTTGAAAAGGAAATTCTGAGTTTCTGGCATAATATAGTGTTGCCAGCATAGACCATATGGTTGCCAGGCAAATGGATCTTGCCTCGTGCTTAAAATGTGACTTGTCGCATACGTGACTTCACTCCACAAGGTGCAAGAAGAAAGCTAAAATATTTATTTTTACGTCATTTAAGGAAAATGACAAAAATAGTAATGCACAGTAATTTTAATCTGATTACTGGTTTCGAAATGGTAACGCGTTAGATTACTCTTTACTGGAAAAAGTGGTCAGATTAGAGCAACGCGTTACTAAGTAACGCATTACCGGCATCACTGTTCACAGCGCTTCACTTTTCCCACATTTTGTTATGTTACACCCTTATTCCGAAATGGATTAAAGTAATTATTTTCTTAAAAATTCTACAACCAATACCCCATAATGACAATGTGAAAGAAGTGTGTTTGAAATCTTAGCAAATTTATTACAAATAAAAAACAAAAAAGCACATACATAAGTATTCACAGCCTTTGCCATGACACTCAAAATTGAGCTCAGGTGCATCCTGTTTCCACTGATCATCCTTGAGATAGTTTCACAACCTTATTGGGAGTCCATCTGTGGTAAATTCAGTTGATTGGACTATTTTAAGGCACGCATCTGTCTATATAAGGTCCCACAGTTAACAGTGCATGTCAGAGCACAAACCAAGCCATGAAGTCCAAGGAATTGTCTGTAGACCTCCGAGAGATAATTGTATTGAGGGACAGATCTGGGGAAGGGTAAAGAAAAATATCTGCAGCATTGAAGGTCCAAATGAGCAGTACTCTGCAGCACTCCACCAATCAGGCCTGTATCGTAGAGTGGCCAGACGGAAGCCACTACTCAGTAAAAGGCACAAGAGCCTGTCTGCCAAAAGGCACCTGAAGGACTCTCAGACCATGAGAAAACTTTCTCAAGATTCTCTCGTCTGATGAAACAAAAATTGACCTCTATGGCAAGCCTCATGTCTGGAGGAAACCAGGCATCACCTGGCCAATACTGTTACGTCCCCCAGTCCTCTGATGTCCTGTGTGTGTATGTTCTGCTCTGTGTGTGTTTCTTTTGTACAGGTGGCGCTCATCATTTATCACTGACTCCTTCCCTCCGTTATCTGGTTCATATGACACCAATCATCAACATAAACAAAAACCATTCCTAGAGTGAAGCATGGTGGTGGCAGCATCATGCTGTGGGCATGTTTTTCAGTGGGAAGCACTGGGAGAGTAGTCAGGTTTCAGGGAAAGAAGAATGCTGCAATGTACAGAGATATCCTTGCTGAAAACCTCCTGCTCCAGAGCACTCTGGACCTCAGACTGGGGCAAATGTTCATCTTCCAACAAGACAACGACTCTAAGCACATAGCCAAGATAACAAAGCAGTAGCTACAGGACAACTCTTTGAATGTCCTTGATTGGCCCAGCCAGGGCCCAGACTTGAACCCAATTTAACATCTCTTGAGAGATCTGAGAATGGCTGTGCACCACATCCAACCTGATGGAGCTTGAGAGGACCTACAACATTGAATGGGAGAAACTGCCCAAAAATAGTTGTGCCAAGCTTGTAGCATCATTCTCAAAAAGACTTGAGGCTGTAATTGCTGCCAAAGGTGCTTCAACAAAGTATTGAGCAATGGCTGTGAATACTTATGTACATGGGCTTTTTTCATTTTTTCTAAGATTTCAAACACACTTCTTTCACATTGTCATTATTGGGTGTTGTTTGTAGGGAAAAAGTTAACAGATGAAAATTTAGGATAAGGGTGTAACCCAAGAAAATGTGGAAAAAGTGAAGCACTGTGAATACTTTCCGGATGCACTGTATGTCTATGCTTAAAATCCAACACTTATATATGCATATTTTAGTCTATTTTTTATTAAGTATTAACTAGGGTGACATTTTAGTTCTCAAAAAAGAGGACAGTGGGAGCGGTAGGCAGACGTACACCCACAGTGGGTGGTAAATACAAATGAGTGTACAACCATGCAACTATGTTGTTGAACTTGAATACGTAAAGTAATAGCCTACATCCTTTTCATTCAAATCCCAGATATTTTGGGCGATTTAGAAATCCGGGCCGGACACATTTTTTTAGGTCCAAAAAGAGGACTTCACCTGGTTGCATATACAGTCATCATAAATGGCGTCATATTTTTGTCAACATACACATTATGTCACTGCATATGTTTTCTAGAGTTCATTTTTGGTAAACACTAGTTTGTGGACTGTGATTGTTTCAGGCACTTGCTTCTTGATTTCACTTCTCTTATTCTACTGCATATTTTTGACCTACGTGCTGGAAGAGGTTCATTTTGTTACTTCTTGTCACAGCAATTGTCTTATGACAGTTTTGCGCTGGAGTGTGATTTGATCATCAGGTTTTGGAATTACTGTGTTAAGCCTCAGATTGGAATATTAAAAAAATCATACAGTGCATGCAAGATCTACAAATCTTTCTGAATTGGAAGAGTTCTGCAGGAATAAATCCAATTCAATGGGAAAAAATCCAATGTCAAGAATAGAAAGACACGTTGCTGGATACATATGTGTTTTTAGAAGCAGTTATACATATCTGCCAAAGGAGGTGTTATCAAATACTACTGTAAGTGACAGGGTGCCCAAACATTTGCAGATGCCAAGTTCACTTTTGTTTGATATTTAGAATCTGGGGAAAAATGCAAATAAATATGAATTCTATATAAACATGTGCACAAAGAAAGACTTATTGTAACATATTTGATTTTCTCTTGGGGTAACCAAAGCATTGCATATAACTGTAAACAGCCATTAATTCATTTAAATTCCTTTTCTAAACTAGTAAATTTTTGTTGTTTGGTCATGAAGTTACAGTATATAACCTATGCACCACAGTTGGGTTAACCCTACTCTTTCTTCAATATAATGTATCAGAGCAGGCCTACTGGATGTTTACTTTTTGATATATCGCTTGACTGAAAATCTCGGTGGCATTCCCTGTCCTCTGTCTCCCCCTGCAGGCCTGAGTTGATGCGCATGTCTCGGGGGGGTAATGCTGGTCTCCTGAAGTGTGGTAAAGGGACCACCTATGAAGGGGGCATGAGAGAACCTGCCATTGCCTACTGGCCTGGGACCATTGAACCAGGTTTGTCAGGACATATATCCAGTTTTATCTTTTACTCTGCCTGGCTTGTTTTACTGATGAAAGATGTGTGTTTGGGAGGATGGAAAAACTGAAATTATTTTGTGTGGACACATTTAGCCTTTTCCTCTTTAAATTTTGAACTTGATTTGTCAGGAGTCACCCATGAGCTGGCCAGTACCCTGGATGTCCTGCCCACCATCGCTGGGCTGGCAAAGGCCAAACTACCCATGGTGCAACTGGATGGATTTGACATGATCGATATCTTGGTCAAACATGGGCCGGTATGCAAGAGATTATTCACTCACTTTTGTTAAAGATGCTTCTCAGAGCATTGCATTACAGCCAATTGGTTTAAAAGTGGTGCTCACAAACATGTGTTACCTTTATGTGTTAACTCAACTAACTTGTATTATGTCATCCATTTTGTGAAATATTCTAGAACCTGCTGACAAATCTATAATATATTTTTTTATATACAGTCATGCGAAATTTAATTTGCCCCATTTTTGTTGCCCTTATGTTTTTTGACACAATGTTATCAGATCTCTAACCAAACCGTAGATAATAGGAACATTAATCAGAATTTCATTGTGCAGGGCTGGGCAAAATCAGGCCGAATTGTTGTCCCCTAATGATAAAATTGGAAGGCAGGTTTCTTACTGTTGAAAACTGTGATTTTCATAATTAAATTGATTAGCACATGCAGTGACCTAGAAGATGAATGAACAGGTGTAGCATGGCAGAATTGGATGTTGCCCAGTTGATCCCTGAATGGGACAATACTTCGTACATTTCTGTAAGTGTGCTTACTGCCTACTATTTCAAAACAACACTATTTTACTTCTCAATAGAACTCAAGAAGGTCTAAATGCATTATTATGTTGATTGGCTGAAATAGAGATCTAAAAGATCCATCAACCAATGTCCAGACGTTCTATAAGGACTCCCAGCCCAGTGAAGTGTATACCTGGTAATAATGGTTGTGAGAGTTTGGTATCCAAATGTTTCAACGCTGAACCTGACACATGTATAAACACTAACCGGCCACTTCATTAGATACATTTAGCT
This sequence comes from Umbra pygmaea, assembly GCA_016801145.1. Classification (NCBI taxonomy): domain Eukaryota; kingdom Metazoa; phylum Chordata; class Actinopteri; order Esociformes; family Umbridae; genus Umbra; species Umbra pygmaea. The sequence continues at coordinate 23,258 of JACXGM010006619.1, read as the reverse complement.
AATACCTATTTGGACCTTTAGCCTTTAAAACTGCCTTAATTCTTCATGGCATAGATTCAACAAGTTGCTGGAAACATTCCTCAGACATTTTGGTCCATATTGACGTTATTGCATCACGCTCTTGCTTTAGATTTGTCAGCTGCAAGTCCATTATGTTAATCTCCCATTCCACCTCATCCCAAAGGTGCTCGATATGATTGAGGTCTGATAACTTTGGAGGCTGTATGAGAACATTGACCTCATAGTCATGTTCAACGAAACAGTTTGAGATGTTGTGAGCTTTGGAACATCGCTCGTTGTCCTGCTGGAATTAGCAATTCGAAGATGGGTTTATTGTGGTCATAAAGGGTTGGATATGTTCAGCAACAGTTCTCAGGTAGGCTGTGGCATTTAAACAATGCTCAGTTGGTACTAAGGGTCCCATTGTGTGCCAAAACAATATCCCCCACACCATTACACCACCACCAGCGCGTGAAATATAGTTACAAGGCAGGATGGATCCATGCTTTGATGTTTTTTATATAAATGTTGATCCTTCCATCTGAATGTTGCAGCAGAAATTGAGACTCATCAGACCAGGCAACGTTTCTTTCAATCTCAAAATTGTGGTGGGTCCGTGCAAACTGTAGTCTCAGTTTCCCGTTGTTACCTGACAGGACTGGCCCCCGGTGTGGTCTTCTGCTGCTGTAGTGCCATCTGCTTTAGGTTTCAACATGTTGTGCATTCAGATATGCTGTTTGTATACCTTGGTTCTAACCAGTGGTTATGTAAGTTACTGTTGCCTTTCTATCAGCTTGATTCCAGCGCTTTATGAAATTATTAAACCAGCCTGTCTGGCACCAACAACCGTGCCACATTCAAAGTAACTTAAATCATCTTTCTTCAACATTCTGATGCTTGGTTTGATCTTCAGCAGATCATCTTCACCATGTCTACATACCTAAATGCATGGACTTTCCACCACATGATTGGCTGATTAGATATTTGCATTAATGAGCAGTTGAACAGGTGTTCTCAAAGAAGTAGTGTGAGTGTATAGTACAGTTCTGGAAAAAAGTGTCTTTGGTATCACAATTGATAGGTATGTGGTCGGGTAAAATGAACATGTTTGTTTTAATCCTTAAACTACTGACAACATTTCTACCAAATTCTAAATTAAAATATTTTCATTCAGAGCATTTATGGTGCAGGTTACTATTGGAGTAGCAGATATCTATGGTGCAGGTTACTACTGGAGTAGCAGATGTGGAGGAATGATCTGAGGTAGAGTGGGAATTTGCCTTAGAGGGCCTTGTAAAGCAGTGAGTCTGTTGTCGTTTACAGTAAAGCAGTGAGTGTGTTGTCGTGTACAGTAAAGCAGGGAGTCTGTTGTCGTGTACAGTAAAGCAGGGAGTCTGTTGTCGTGTACAGTATAGCAGGGAGTCTGTTGTCATGTACAGTATGTTGCAGAAGTCAGATAAGCATTGTGAAGGTCACAGTGATGAATGTTGACGTTAGCTCTGGTGTCTGGTTATAAAGCGGCTGGCACTTTTATAAATTGTACTGCTTGTAAAGTATGAATACCATTTATTGACATGCCTATAAACTGAGTATACAAATAGTTTTTTACAATATTATATTTGGCTGTGTGTATGAAGCATTCCTCATTTTGAAGGTGTCTAACTGACCTATATAGGGTTTGAATGTTCATGGGACAACCAGGCGAAGGTAGGCCCTAACTAGGGAGTATTCCTGGAAAAATAAAATAAAATATGTCACACAATTTAGGTGTGCAAAGCTTTAACCCTTATTTAAGTAATTCATCAGACACACTAATCCAGAATCACTCATAGTGGTGAGTGAATACATGTTTATCCTGGCACTGCCCTGGAATTTGTCCCCTCAACCCAGGTAATACATGTTAAGCTCTACAAGCTAGACTAGACGGGACTTTTATAGACTTGCAAAGACTCACTAATTGCTCTGAAAGGTTTTTGGAACATGTATCGACTCACTGGACATTGTTATTCATTCACCAATTCACTTTGTCTATTCCTTCCTGTGTTGTAGAGTAAGCGTGATGCCATGATGTTCTACCCTACAGACCCCAGTGAGCAGTACGGTCTGTTTGCTCTCAGACTGGGGAAATACAAAGCCCACTTCTACACCCGCGGTAAGTGTGTGTTTGTATGCCCATCTGTGGTTCAAATGTAAGTGCTGTGCCTTTTTGTAATTATTACTTAAAAAATATATAAAATGTATAAAGAAGTAACAAAAAGAAACAAAAATCAATCATTCCTAAACAAAGCAATTGAGGCAGCTATATAGTTATATGAGCTCTTCGCTGGTTGTCTGTTGCACAGGTGCCGGCCACAGCGAGACCACTCCAGACCATGACTGCCATATCATCTCCTTCCTGAAGCCCCATGATCCTCCCCTACTGTTTGACCTTGAGTCTGACCCCAGTGAGAATTACCCTCTTTCCCTAGTGGGACGCCCTGACCTGGAGGCCGTGTTGCAGAGGATACAGGCAGTCAAGAAACAGTTTGAAGATTCTATGGAGTTTGGTGAGAGTCAGATCGACAAAGGCAGCGACCCTGATCTGGAGCCCTGCTGCACTCCTCAATGTACCCCGAAACCATCCTGCTGTCAGTGTGGCTGATGTACCCCAAAACCTTCCTGCTGTCAGTGTGGCTGATGTACCCCAAAACCTTCCTGCTGTCAGTGTGGCTGATGTACCCCAAAACCGTCCTGCTGTCAGTGAGGCTGATGTACCCCAAAACCTTCCTGCTGTCAGTGTGGCTGATGTACCCCAAAACCTTCCTGCTGTCAGTGTGGCTTTAAGACAAGTTGTCAATTTACCACTTCAGGTTATCTGTACATATTGAGTTTACCGTTTAACCTTTTTTTTCAAAAATTGTATCTACTCCCCATATCTCAGGGAACCAAAAGTATTGGAACAAATGCCTAATGTCCAAATAAAGCATATTAAATATTTGTTTGCATGTCCTTTGCATGCAATAGTAATTCATTAAATGTGCAGATGCTGCAGTTGATGTGATTGGTGCACATATCTTGCGAACAATAATTAATTTTGGTAGAAAGCTTTGCCGAATGTATAGGATCTTTAACCATGAAGAGGGAAACACTTGTCTGTCAATTAAAAACCAACCCTGATGCAGTGAACATGAAATTGTTGAGAGGAGGAAAGATGAACCAGTTTGTCTGCAACCAATAAAAAATGACAAATTGCTGAAAAACATAATTATGACAAATCAATGACAATATCCATATGAGAACTACCCTCCCTCTTGGGGCCTTAGGTCTGTGCTTATACCCGGCCTGAAGTGAGTTCATCCCAAATGCCTTTACAAATGTATGCACAGACATGAACATGGTACACACGTGCCAAATAGTGGAATATGCAACTATTTGTAAAAAATACTTAAATTATTGGGAAAATATTTAAAATCTTTTCTGAGAATGATTAAAAATCTGTTTGAATAGTGTTAATTTAGAATTAATTTAACTGCCTTTTTCCATTTCATTTAACTACATCATTGCATTCAGACATACACAGACCCTCTGTTTTTTGGCACTGGCTATATTTCACTGGAACTAGGCCTGATCATTTGGGCATTTCAGAATCCTGAATGAGCCAGGTGATTCATACTGTTTTCAGTGGAGGGATCAGTTAAACTGCTACATACACTTCATACAGTTGTATGCAAATGTTTGCATTAGCCAAAGTTTTGCATACAACTGTAAATGAATGCGTAGAAGGTGTAAGCCCTTTGGGTTTTTAACCCAATCAGAGAAGTAGCCGGTACCCAGATTATGATTTCAACTATGTGAACCGAACAACGTTCCACTCATTTGCAGGTGAAACGGTATGTGATACTTAAAAGACCTAAATGAGTGTGGTGGCAGGTGGAACTCATTCTTTAGAAAAACAATGATGCCGTTTACACTTCAGCTACATGAGGGATATACAGTTAAGTTAGTATATTCATATGAAATTATTTGCCAATTTGAAAGCAAGTTGATCTTTTTATTTTCACTGGTCAGTCACACCTGAGCCCAATAAAACAGCCAACTATTGACTTCTGGATTTACAAGTGAAATTCTGAGTATGTAAAATATTTATTGATTATGGAAGTGATTCAGATTCTAAAATAGTTAACACTGCATCATATCAATTTTTGCTAATCTACATGTTGGTCATAAACATTATTATAATTACTGTATACTAGTATTATACTTACAATTGACTACAAACTGTAAATTCTCTTTGTATTGCTGTTGCAAAAGCATACAGTATATTAATGATTTTTAGCATTCTAGCTAATTATTGTAGCTTTCAGAATAGGCATTTTGCAAAGATGATCAATTATAAACTTGCTGACTGTTCAAGCAATAATGGAAACCAAGTTAAGCGGAAAATGTTCAACTGAATTTTGTTCACATTTAAAATAGAAATTAGAATTAAATTAAAATGTATTTCTTAGGTGGACAAAAATCATGCATTATTGTCAAAACATTGGCAGGTTTACAGATTTCCATGCAGTATAGAATGATGATTTAGTGTCAACTAAGTGTTACCTAGAAAACCACACCAGCCAAGGAAAATGACAGACGCATTCAGACATCAAGCATATATTTTATTCATAAGACCAAACCCATGACAAGGCAGTGTTTTTTTTTGTCTAGTTTTTTGTCTTTTTCTTATTGATTTTTACAAGTCCACCTTTTTTAAAGATACAAGATAGATACGTTATTTTGTCACATACTGATGCTCTAGTTATACAGTGAAGAATCGTGTTTATTTATTAAAGTCCAAAGTTTAGATTAACTGGATGTCTGAGCTGCTATACAGGACTAGTGTATCCCGGGAGTTGGTTGTTGTACTGTAGCTATCTGGGAAGATAGAAGGGTGTCAACTAGCTGTTACAAGATATAAAAAACACAAAACAGGTTGATACAGATTAGAGATGGATCACACCTGTAGCTCAAATCCATGGCCTGCATTTGGAAGATGTGATAGGTGTCTGTATGAAAGCCGACTTTAAAAGCTATGTTTTAATTGGTTAATTACTAAACCTCTGCTCTATCAGCGGATTGGCCAGTGCTTGGGTTGGGTAAGTGTGCCATTGAATATTAGCAAGATCAAAGGTGACACATTACATTGTGTGTCCTCTAAGAATGATGTCACATGCCACGGATGGGCCTAAAGGAGGTGCTGTGAAGCCCATCTGTGAGGCGACTTCTGAGTAAGCAGGAGCTTAAAAGGTGCAAAGACAGCTTTTAAGGAAATGTACCCTCTCCACGGTGCCCAACCAGCAGAAGAACAGTTCTTTATGGAGAACTAGAAAAAGCGAGAGAATTGTTATGCGATCATTAAGTAGGTTAGAGTACTCATCCCTATATATTTCCATAGTCATTGTGGTGTGCCTTACAACTTCATCCATTTTAATGATCCAATTTCACATGACTCCAATCGGATCATCAGGATGAGTCAGTCAAATAAATAGTCTGAGTCATCGTCAGGAAGAAGTCTCATTCACTCACCCTTTTAAAAGCAATCTCTACAACTGCCTTTTATCAACTACGTTCTTCCAACCTACTCAACGGACACAACTTCCGCTTTTGTAAGTTAACAACTTAACACACCAACTCCCCATTCACAATTATTTAATTTGAGGAACCACGAAGAACAGTAAATCCCCTGAAAGTTGTCCTTTGCATGAAGTCGTTCCAGGTTTTTCTTTAACACCTGTCAGGTAAAACGCAACACGCTCAAAGACAAACAAGAACGGATAGAATTTCATTTAAATGTTCTCCAACTCCATCTTTGTATTCTCTTGGTTATCTTTTTCTGAATCGGTCCTTCTTGACATATTCCTTTCAATAGCAAATTCAACCTAAAGGACAAAACATTATCTTTTGGACTCTAGTATTTACAGAATCTAACCGACAGCAATACACATTTAGATTACACCCAATCTCTACTAACAACACTGCCACTAATAAACTGGTCAGCATGGAGGTGCACTGACTCAACTCATCTCCAGGGCATCAAGGATACATTCGCCTGCATGATCATTTTACTGTTTGATATTTGTTGAAGAATAAAAACTGTACAAGAAAAAGTTGTATATTTCTGCCTAGAAGCGACTGTGTTTAACCGGTGTTTTGGATTCCGCTTTCTACTCTCGGTACTAGAGTCTTTTGAGGTCGTACTGAAGGCTTGCAGTATCTTAACTGAGCTGGATAGCAAAACTGAAGAACGTTATCTATAAGTAAGCAAACCATGTTGCTTACATATGACCGCAGTGAAATCTAGGGATATGTGTGGAAAGTTACACCTCTCAGGCTGTATCAGGCAGAATAAAGTCATTAGACATTGCAAAGTCAACTTCTAAAACTGCAGTGGTCAGACCAAATTCAACCTTTTATAAAGCTATTGCAAACCCTCAAATCTTTAATATGTTTTAGATGATGACTTGTCCCAACTCAAAGAGACTATGAAGGGACACAAGAATAGAAAGGCACCACTACATTCTGCCAGCATTAATTATAATTCACCACTCAACTGTGCTTTTGGCCTTATGGATCATCAACAAGCCCAATCTGGCCTTATCCTCAATGAAATCATTTACTCAAACTGGGGCCAATACACACACACACACACACACACACACACACACACACACACACACACACACACACACACACACACACACACACACACACACACACACACACACACACACACACACACACACACACACACACACACACACACACACACACACACACCTGTACAACAGTTAATAAAGTAAAGTTATTGTGGAACCATGGTACCATGGCTTCTCCTGAAGAAGGCCTTTAGTTTTAGACCTGATATTCAGAGTGATTAAAACAATGTCTAGTAACTATATATCAGGATAATTAGAACAGATGCAAATCAAATATAACATTAGTTGTTTCTGTATTACCATTACTGGCCCAGAAGCTCTAAATGATGCTTTCCTCACACCTGTTGCCACAGGAACCTCTTTGTGCCACTCAACTATAACCAGAGATTTCATCAGAAGAGCAGTTTTCCAGTTGCAGAAAACTGTATACTGCCTGATCTGGACAACAGTGAATAAGGCTTCCTATTAAATTAAGTCAGAAACTTTTTGATGTGAAAATAACCAACAACATGAAGAGCTTTCACAGCAAAAATGGCAACATTCTATTTTAGTCACTACCCATAGCTAGTCAGTGTTCATTCTTACAGATCTAGCTTTACTAGAAAATGATTAAATCTCTATTTGGTTCTGTTGAAGTGTGTCCAACACTAAATTATTTAAATCTGCTTTTCCTTAAAGACCTGATACCAGTACAGTAAAGATGATGGACCAGAAAATGGAAAGGACTAAAGCAGAGAAACTGAACCAGGCATATGTCACACATCACAACCATGGAAAGGAAAGCCTTCATATACAATAGGTCCTACACCCACACATAGTAACCAACCATGTGCTAAACTTGAGCTAAAACAACACGCCCAAATTATTTCAAATTTATTTTTTCTTGTTCTCTTCTTATTGTTTGATTATTGGTTGTGGATGCTACTTACATAGTTTGTATGAGACGTCAGTATTCGTCTAATGCCTATACATATATTTACAAAACAAACAATGTCTCGAACACAGTACAGGGCTTAGCTCGGAACAAGACAGACAACTGTACAGTCACTCTACTTTCAGTGTCACTTTCAGTAGAATAGCATTTTGTTGATGTTGATCAAATACATATTTACACCAAACCACACCTGACCATATATTATGATCTTTGCACCCTTCATTGTTAAGCTTTATGGTGTCCTAAAAGGTCTGTGTTTCTGAGTGCAATACCCTCTGAGTCATGCATTGGAACATGTGAAATTTCAGTATTAGGGATATTATTAATGTTTTTTGAAATGGGGACACACAATATTTAAATTAAATGAATTGGGTGTGAAGCCTCTTATTCGTATACCTGTGTCAAAGAGGCTGGAAAAAGATCTAAATAAATAAGTCAATAAATAAACAAAACATGTAGCATACTGTTTAACTGAAATTAGCATTCCAGTTGAGAGAATAGGTGTATTTTACAATGGAAAGATGAAGAGCCACCAGCACCCTCTGGTGGTGAGACTGATGAACATACACAAGCAGCAGCAGGGGGAAAACGAGGTGGTTGTCATGGCAACAAGTTCTACTTCCTGCCTGCTCTACTCCAGATAGATGTCTTCGGTGGGGCAGGCGTACTCCAGGTGCTCCTGGTAATACTCCTGGAAAGCTCGCCTAAAGAGGGAGAGAGTAGCAAACAGATGTCCACAATCAAATCATCCACATGCAATAATGTCTGAATGACACAGTGGTTGGAGTCCGCGATACCATTAGCACATACCATGATGGTATCGTCATTAAGCCTTTCTGTCTCAGATGACTCACCGCCCCAGCCCAGCCCTGCATCCCTGCTCTGCCCTTTGCATTGCCCTGCTGAGCCACCACCATCTTTAATAATGTACAACCAGTATGCCTGATTCAGGCAAGATTAACAGGACAGAAGCTGCAGTCATTATAAACGCCCAACACACACACATATACACACACACATTTACACACACACATACACACACACAATTTATTTTTCTATCTGTTAGTCTCCCTTTGACTCACTGCTATTTAATGGGCTTTGTTCTCTGCCCTGTGTCAGCTATACTAAATTGCTTCATAGTTTTACATGATCATTATTCAGGCCACATTTTTCCAGGTTTTCACATCAGGAGATGCCAGATGCTTTGCTTGACCATGGTAGTTCTGCCAATCCCTTGCTGCGTTATAAATAAAATAGTAGTGGGGTGGAAGCAGAGATTTCCTTTCCATTTCCAACTGGCTTCATTATCATAATCTACAGTTTGCCCTATAGCAGAGACAGCTGTGTGAGAGAGTCTACAATATGACAGTTTGCCCTATAGCAGAGACAGCTGTGTGAGAGAGTCTACAATATGACAGTTTGCCCTATAGCAGAGACAGCTGTGTGAGAGAGTCTACAATATGACAGTTTGCCCTATAGCAGAGACAGCTGTGTGAGAGAGTCTACAATATGACATAGCAGAGGCACAGTAGGTGCAGGAGGTAGACAAAACAACTGTATCACCTAATAATACATGAATATCATTGAACTAATAAATAGTAGGGCCATCCTTTGCCTTTAGAGCAGCTTCAATCCTTCTTCGAATGCTGTTATATAAGTCCTGATCTGTGCGTAGTTATATATTGCACCATTCTTTAAAATGAAACGCCTCGGGTCTTTGTTAAGTGTCTGTCTATCCCTGTCAGTCAGCTTCATATTGTGACCCCTTTTCTTATTTGCAGATGCAATTCATGCACATTCAGCATAATGCTGTCATGCTTTTGAGACAGTAGACATTGCATACGTTTTCACTTTTTGTGAGTGAGGTACCTGCAATTTGGGCACCGACTATATCTGTTAGTTGCGTCGTGTTGGATTGAAAACTCAGTCTTAAAAGTCCTAATTGTCAGATGCCTGTTTTTGTTTTCACGTATGTACGGGTGTCTGACAGGTAGACACTGATACTATGTGACTCACCCAACACTCTCTGCCACGCGTCGCATGGAATCCTGAGAGACAAAGACATGGCAGGCGAACCTGTTCAGCACCGGGTGCTTAGTGATGAAGCCAAAGTAGCTGAGGAAAAATAGTAAGAGGGGATAAGTTTAATAAGAAGTAAATAAATTAACATTTTTATAATGTTTTTATATATAAAAGATTAGTGGGTTCCTTTTTAGCCATTGGTATACTTTTATTTACAAATCAATTTGCTTTGTTACTACCCTATCTGGGTATTTCTATTCTACTGAAATGTGGTAGGTAATCCCTTCACTCCCATGATGTTATTAAGCTCAAAGTTAAAGTGCCTGGACTGAGTTTGGCAAAAGGGCCTTTAACTGCTCTTTTCGATTGGCTTGGACCTTACTACAGGGTCATTTGAATCTAGATGAACTAGTCCCGCTTAATGACTTCAAGTTACTACTGAAAGACTGAAGCTGATTCTTAAACTTATAAATGTTCTTAATTTTATGGTGTACTATGACGTGCTGCTAGCTGACTTGGTCACGACAATAATTAGCCTTTTCCTGGTTAAATAAATGTTTAATATATTTATAAAAAAGGTAAGGCAATGTATTTCCTCAACATGGATTCTCATACCAATTATTTTTGGGATGACATCCACAGAAGGAGATGTTCTTCATCTGGAAAAAGTGACTACATCTGTCAAACTGGAGGAAGACAGAGCAGAGTAAAAGACATTCGTATTATGTGGTTGTTTTGAATGCATGACACAAAAAATGTATGCCCTCATTATTGTAAGTCGCTCTGGATGAGAGCGTCTGCTTGTTGATGTAGCCCATGGTTTTCAAACGGAAAAACTAAAAATTATAGAGGAAGGAACATGTCCATGCCACTCTGTCTGGTTTCTATTCTAGGATTTTTGATCTTTGCACTTTTGTAGCTTAGTCTACAGTTACGCAAAAACTTTTTAGGTTTGTCAACAGTTGAACAGAGTTTTTCTACAGTTATTCAAGGAATAATTTTTTTAAAGGGATATGAACTCCCTTTACCTGATCAATTTGGTCTTATGTAGGGACTTACCAAAATTTGTGAACTCAGTTACTCAGAAAAGTACTTTTACTTAAGTAAATGTCCACCTCTGTGCAAAAGGCAGAACAAGATATAAATTAGAGCTTGTATTAAAGCCCAAAAATGAGAAACGTGGCACAAAGGCTCATAATAATGTGGCACGCAGGCCAAATGCAGTGGCAACACGCAAATACAGATAAACAAGAACAGACAACAACACAGGGAGAGGGGGAACATAGACTGGGGGTGATTAAAATGACAAACAGGTGTGCATGAGAGGTTGATGGCATCAGTAGATCAGTAACGTGAGGTAGCCAAAGCAGCAGAAGACAATCAGTGGTGTTTTCTACCACTAACAAGGCAGACCCTGCGCTTGATTTTGTCTTAACTAAACGCTGTTCGTCCACATTGATCACTACTTACTCTCCTCCCTCCTCCAACCCCCACTCTTTCCTATCCACTAACTTATCTCCTAAAACACTTCATCCTTCTGTCTCAAGATTTTGCCTCTTCAGCTCTACTCTCTTCCCTTTATATATCATATCACTTTCACTTTATTCCCTCTGCATATCATATAATTTTGTCCTTTCTTCCCTCTACATATCATGTCACTTTCTCCTTTCTTCCCTCTACATATCATATCATTTTGTCAATTCTTCCCTCTACATATCATATCACTTTGTCCTTCCTTCCCTCTACATATCATATCATTTTGTCCTTCCCTCTACATATCATGTCACTTTCTCCTTTCTTCCCTCTACATATGATATCACTTTGTCCTTTCTTCCCTCTACATATCATATTACTTTCTCCTTTCTTCCCTCTACATATCCTATCACTCTCTCCTTTCTTCCCTCTACATATCATATCACTTTGTCCTTTCTTTCCTCTACATATCATATCACATTCCCATTTCTTCCCTCTACATATCATATCACTTTCCCCTTTCTTCCCTCTACATATCATATCACTTTGACCTTTCTTCCCTCTACATATCATATCACTTTCTCCTTTCTTCTCTCTACATATCATATCACTTTGTCCTTTCTTCCCTCTACATATCATATCCCTTTCTCCTTTCTTCCTTCTACATATCATATCACTTTGTCCTTTCTTCCCTCTACATATCATATCACTTTCTTCCCTCTACATATCATATCCTTTTCTCCTTTCTTCCCTCTACATATCATATCACTTTCTTCCCTCTACTTATCATATCCCTTCCCCTTTCTTCCCTCTACATATCATATCACTTTCTTCCCTCTACATATCATTTCACTTTCTTCCCTCTACATATCATATCACTTTGTCCTTTCTTCCCTCTACATATCATATCACTTTGTCCTTTCTTCTCTCTACATATCATATCACTTTGTCCTTTCTTCCCTCTACATATCATATAATTTTGTCCTTTCTTCCCTCTACATATCATACCATTTTGTCCTTTCTTCCCTCTACATATCATATCACTTCTTTGTCCTTTCTTAACTCTACATATCATATTATCACTCTCTCCTTTCTTCCCTCTACATATCATATCACTTTGTCCTTGCTTTCCTCTACATATCATATCACTTTGTCCTTTATTCCCTCTACATATCATATCACTTTGTCCTTTCTTCCCTCTACATATCATATCACTTTGTCCTTTCTTCCCTGTGACCTTGGAATCCTTGCTGTTCTGCACAAACATCAAAGTGGTGATTTGCTCTTGCACGTTCATGCTCCAAAAATGTTTTAAGAGTACTTCCTCATCTCGTCGTGTGTTTTTCAAAAATGTCCTTTATTTTGGGGGGGTGGTCTCCGTTATTTGCATACAATGTCATATATTTGTGTACTAAATCAACAATTTTCTTTGCTGTCTTAAAACATGCAAAAATGCCCTACCATCATATTTTATCATTATATATGTTATGAATCTAGTTTATAACATATTACATTTTAATGATTTAGCTGACAGGCATGATTAGGTGGCTACAGTATGATGGTATATGGGCCAGATTGGCCATTTGTCCAGGACACCGTGGTTAACACCCCTACTCTTACGATAAATGCCATGCGACCTTTACTGACCACACAGTGCTAGGACACCCATTTAACATCCCATCTGATAGAAGTCAGCCTACACAGGGCACATGTCCTTCTTCACTGCCCTGGACCATTGGGAATGATATTTAGACAACAAGAAAGTCTCCCAACAACATTCAACAGTATCTGGTCTTCTCTCAGCGACATGACGGGACCCACCCTGCTTAGCTGTAGAAGTGAGCTATCAGTGGAACGGCAAGTGCTATGTAACATCAAAATGTGGCGTGGTTAAAAACCCAGAATGCATTTTTAAAACAAAAGAAGACATCCTCATTTGTCATCCCATAAACTCACTCCCTACCTTCACATCCCTCTTGCGCCTCACTTAAGACTCCTCCCCATCTCTCATCCGTCATCTCTCACCTCATCCAAAGTGTCGTATTCATCCTCGAGGCTCATCACCAGTTTAACCCCTTGCAGACTGATCTCCAGCTCACACAGAGATGGGGGGCGCAGGTGGACGGTCCGTTTCCTTGCTATGGCAATCTGACAGAAAACAGAATGCAGCACGATAACTTGACAACTGTCTCATTCAGAATAATGGATGAAAACATCTCAGGGATTATGGAGTTAATACTCAGATCCCGGTTCAGATTGGGCTTGATGCCCACATATCTTCCATCTGTTTGATAATATCTGAGATAATGTATAAATAATGATCCACTATTATCCTGTAATTAAACTCTAGGAGAGGTTATTTCAGCATTTCTCTTTCTCCTCGGCCAATGTCCCTCTGTCTGACGTAGTTTCTCATCATATAGAACTGGCATCGGCCCATTGGAACATGGTCGCAACTAGCTGTTTTCCACAGCAATGAGTTTGGGCCAGCTCCAGCAGATTTGCTCACTATCCGAATCGCTTTCGTAGTCTACGTTCGTGGACAGGTAAGGAAGGATACTATGAGTGAGACAAGGATAATTCTGGAGCAAGACATTTTGTGCATTGTAGGGCATATAGACATTCTTTTCCATTCTTGAATATGATCTTATCAAGCTGTCTAACCTGTAGGTTCTCCTATTCCAGACTCTTTTGTTTCCTGTTTACCTTCTGCATGGCGGCACAGAGAATTCCATTGCCTTGGTGATAAGGCACCTCCACAGAACCCAGGAACTGAACGCTGAAACTGTCCATCCAGGCTGGGTTTCTCTTCACTCCTACAGACGAACACATCAGACATGAGGCATTTACCTAACATTTATTTCCACAACATTCACGTTGTGTTTACTGTGACGACACAGTTAACACGACTGACTCCTTCGATGAAAGGAACTTTGACTCGTTGCTACCAGACAACTACTCGCCTGTAAATTCTTTGGGCTGCCCTATGACCTCATGAGCGTAGAAAGCAGGGAATATCCCTCTTTCTCCCGTCCGCATGTTGTATCCCCTGTACCAGTAGTCATCCTCCTCTTCCTCCACGTACAAAGGGTCATCCACATCCAGCTCCAACTCATCCATGTGTCTGGGAATGAACCTGCAGGGGGCCGAGGAACAGAGGGCAGACATGGGTTACGTTTCAGGGGGAACGGGAGCATCTGTGAAGGTATCAGATGACTCCCAGCGGAGAGGCTGTCATCTGAACAGAGACACAGACAGAGAACTAATGGCGTCAGTGCTGAATGATACGGTTAGGGAAATAGAAAGATTCAGTTACTGAGGAAGAACCAGACTGGAGAACAGAGCCCCAGGTGGTGGCAAGCTGGTGTGTGTTCCCACTGGAGGATTACCAGTGAGCAGTTACCATGACGCCAGGACCTTTGTTCTCCTTACCTCAATCTTTACTCTCCTCCATCTCTCCAGACCACTGGTGATTCACCAGTCAAATCTCTTCCTAGATGTTCTTCATCCCAGATCATAGCTCATTTTAGTTAGGATTTAAAACCAATCCTATTGTTCTGTGTTGGCTCACGACACAATGCTAGCGCCACCTTTCCTCATGTACTCAATGGTTTTCCTGAACATACTAACCCTTTGTTCACTGGATGACGAATCATTTGAAGACAGATCAGTCGAAGAATACTTACGGGAATTGAACTAGGTTTCATCTTTTATCTGTGGATTAATCACCAGAGTACAGGAACAACACGATTTTGTATGAATCCAGGTCAACATTGAACAAATATCCAGCAAAAAGGATTAAAAGACAGATTAACACAAAACAACACAGTTTATCTTCAGGTGAAATGATCTACTGTACAAACTACTAGCTGTTAATCTCCATGAATGTTTTGCTGCGTGTTCTCAGATCCCATATTTTCTATAGTATGCTCACTGTTGGTTTAGACCTGTGAGTCAGGACAGCGTCTGTTGGGGACAAAAGAAATCCATGTGTGCACAATGGGGTGGGCAGACACACATAAGGCCAGAATCGGCAGTGTGTTATTATGTCTGTAGGTACATAGAAAATCATTCAATTGGACACCTGGCAAAAGAGTAAGGACAGGTGCAAGAAAGACAACAACATAACTTGGAACTATAGAAAAAAACCTTGCACACTGTCTTTGCTAGCAATACATCCTGTTATTACGATCATAGATGCTAGCATAGACAGTGTGTGAGAGTTTCTTCTATAGTTCCAAATTATGTCTGTATGTAAACTTCAGACATGCATGACTTACCTGTATACAGCCCTGTGTGTCTGGTCTCTCTCCTCTCCATTGATGGTACATGAGAACAACCCAAATGACTCTGTACCTGCACAGGTAAACACACACACACACACACACACACACACACACAGTTAAACACACACACAGTTAAACACACACACACAGGTAAACACACACCCGCAGGTAAACACACACCCGCAGGTAAACACACACACAGGTAAACACATTGTCTTTTGTACCAATCTAAGTGTAATTTTGACCTAAAAATGTATGTTCCCTATTTCCTAGCCCTAAACCTAACCCTGACCATAACCCTTACCTTAACTTTAACCATACCCTTACCCTAACTGTAACTACCTAACCTTAACCTCAGTTACCCACATTTAGTGTCTAAAATTAACCTTCCAATAATGCCTAAGCCTAACCCTAAATCTAACTGACAATGCCTAAACCTAATAGTAACCCCAATTCTAACACTATGCCCAATAGAAAGATTTTCCCTAAACCTAACCCCTGAGCCATAAATCGCAATTCTCCAACAGGGGACTTGGAAAATGTTCCCACATCAAATTTTGATGTCTACATTATGTATACAAGTGGGGACTTCCAGGTCCCCACATGTATATATAGACATGTACATGTAAACACACACTCAGTTAAACACACACACACACACATACAGTGTAAACATACACATAGTAAGAACATCACACACCTCAAAGGAACATTCATGTAATCTCTGCATCAACACACACACACACAATGTAAACACACACATAGTAAGAACATCACACACCTCAAAGGAACATTCATGTAATCTCTGCATCGATCAAGATAGGTTTATTTATAATTTTTTTTAACATTTATGAAAGCACCTTAACTATCCAGTAAGACAAGAAAATAATGACCCTTGGTTTTATAATTGCCCCAGTTTGGCAGAGCTAACTTGAATACTGTGGAATATATGAAAATGATTATAAAACACATACACCTTTTCGCTCCCAGCAATACTTGGTCAAAACTATTTGTTTTTGTATTGCAATCTCTCATAGCGAATGTTAACCTAAGGTATTGTAGATCAGTCACAAAAAACAGCACTGTTGAATGGTACAGTAAGTATCATTAGTTTAGACTTTTGAAAAAGTCACAATTTGACAGTTTTCAACATCTTCGGCCCACTGGCTCATTTTAACATGGGAGTTTGGTTAGAATATAATCTGATACGGTAATATGTGGACCCAGAATATATTCAAGCATCTACCTAACGATGCAGTTCGGACCAGCTTGCTGTTGGACAAACAGTCATGTTGTTCATTCGTTCATTAGTATGATGATAACTTAGGTTAAGGGCGTAACCTAAGCTACTTACTGGATGATCGGGAGGTGCTGTTGACAAACACGTTAAGGAACTTCTTGGAGAAGTGCATGTCAGCTTCAGGGGAGGAGTCTTCTGAAGAGCTGAGGAGCTCTGTCCTCCTTACCCCTCTGTTTTCCCGGTCATACCCCTCCTCCTCCGTCTCCAGAGGATCATCATCACACAGGGTGGACAACTCACTGTCGTCACTCAGCACGGAGGTACACCTAGACAGGGCCACGGGTAACAAAGGTTAGTCATTATGACTTCATAGAAGACTGAACGAAAGCATCCGTAGTGCTCTAGGAAGTTGACTCAATGAAGCCCTTCCACAATAAAAGTGTGCATTCTCTGCATATACTTACCTTCTGAGGCTGACCAACTCCAGTGTAGTGTTCTCATCCACCACCAGGGTGTACTTCATGGAGTCGTAGGCTAGCCCGTCGTCATCTGGCTGCGACCGCAGGGCTTGCAGTGGGAGTTGCCTCTCACAGAGTGGGAGGTCCTGTTCTGATAGTGGGAGGTCCCGGATGCTCTCGTCGATAGGCGGGGAGCTGTCCAGGTAAAGGTTGGATGACTGCTTCCTCAGGCAGCTCAGGAACGGCGAGGCGTCTCCATCCTCTTCCTCCTCTTCTTCCTCTTCCTCATCATTGTCGGTGGAGTACGTGAGGCTAAAGCATCGGTTGGTCTGGGAGGTGGGGATGTCCAGGGTCAGGCTGTGCTTCACCGTGGTGATGCGCTCCAGGGAGGCTGTGGAGCGTCTGCCAGGCTTGGCCTCCGTCTCACGGCCCTCGTCCTTGTCACTCAGGCTGGGAGAAACCAGCTCCTTCCTCCCTTTCAGCATCATCAGGTCATTATCTGGCTCCACTCTATCTTCACCCTCCTCGTCTTTTCTCTTGGTGTTTTTCCCTGACTCAGGGCTGGTGAATTCTTTCTCAGAGGCCTGAAGTAGTTTGTTTTCTGTGGGTTCCCTGTTGCCATAGAGCTCAACAATTGCTGGTCTGATGGTGTCAGCTGTGGGATTGCTCATGTACAGACACGGCCCAAATGTATGGTTGGCCTTCTCTTCACTCTCCTCCCTCTTCTCTCTTGTCTTCTCCTCCGCCCCTACTTTACCCTCCTGCACAGATTCCTTCCTTCCAGATTTCGGCAACCGTTCATCCGTGGTTTCTGGGAAGGTGTCCGGCTCGATGTCTGAGGAGGGCGAGATGGTGTCGGAGACAGACACTGACCTCTTGAAACAGTCCTCAGGACAGCTGATTGGATAAGAACCCTCAGAGATCATTTTGTTCACCAGGTTACTAAGCAACCAGGGCGAGTCGGAATTCTCGCTCAGCTCGTCTTCGCTCTCCGACTCGGACTCCCCCTCACTGTTCCCATCGTATTCGTCGGCATGGGGGGCTATGAGCCTTGGCCCCACTGGCAGATAAAAGGAGCGCTTGAAGCTTTCCAGGCTGTGATCTGGTTCTATCTGCAGGAGCATCTGCCTGGACTTGCTGTCCTCACAGCTCTGGCCCGGGGGCAGGGTCTCGTCTGGGTCCGCCTGGTGTTCGTAGGGCAAGCCATCTTCATCATCCACACTCTGTAAGCCCATCAGGGCCTGGCCATCATCATAGGAATCTGGTGGCTGGATGGGGGAGTCAGCGGGTGAGGGTGTAACAAGGGTGGGCGAAGGAAGTGGAGAGGGTGAGGGTAAGGGTAAGCATTCTTTGATGGGGTCCGGCTGGCCGAGGAGGAGCACTGTCTTCATTCCCACAATGCCGCTGTCCTGTTCTAGCTCAGTGTCTGGGTCTAGCTCCTGGTCGGAGGTGGGGGAACTAGCCTCCTCGATGGAGTTGGTGAGGTGAGAGGAGCGCCCACTACTGCTGTCATCACTGGTCAGGTCCAGCTCTGTCTCAGAAATGGAGGAGATCATGTTTGATACCAGCGGGCCACCGCAGGCGAATGCGGCCTCCAGCTCCCCCTCAATGTCTGAGTCGGACCCGGGAGAACTCAAGTCCTGGTCTTGGTCGGAGGTGGCATAGCACCGCTTGGCATTCATGTCAGCAATGCCAGGGTCTGAGGATGGAGAGGTGGATTCGTTGGCCACTTCATTGGTTCCAGCTCTACGCTCACTCTGGTCAATACTTCGCGATTGGTCGAGAACTTCGGAGTGGCTTGACGACTGGTAACTGGAGAAGGAAGCCAGTTCAGAGGGCTCAATGGAAGGGAACTCGACATAGACTGAGGTTTGGTTCTCCTTACACACCATGTCATAGGTCTCCTTACACATGAAATCTACATCGAAATCTTTCTCTAGCTCCTCGTCTGACAAAGGGGTGTCAGCTCCGTCATTCCCCCCAATGGGAGCAGTGGAAGACAGGCATCGGCTGGTCCCGTCCGGGTCGTTCTCTAGCTCTTGGTCCAGTCCTGACTCAGTGGTAACGGTGTAGGTGTCGGTTGTCCGTCGCTGTGTGGAGGCACAGGACCGTGAACGTTTGTGGTTTGGGTCAGAGCTGTTGATGTCACGGTCTACCTCGGTGTCAGAGCATTGGGAGTGGTCATCCATGGATGGGACTCTGGAAGTTAGAGCTGTAGGTTCAGCTGAGATGTCATCTGATCCTGGGTGTTTGCCGAAAGATCCTTTTGACGAGAGGGGAGAGAGAGGGTTGAGAGAGGGGAGTGAATGGAGAGAGAGATGAGAGGAGATGAGAGATAAAAAGAATGTAATATGCATTTTAGAGGTTGAGAGAGAGAGGAGAGGGCAGAGAACAAAAGAGAGATTTTAGATAAAAGCTGCTTTTAACCAGAATGTTTAACCTTAGTTTGCATGGCAGTAAACAGAACACCAACTATGGTCTGTGGAACGTGATAACAATATAATTATTCCACTGTGAACTTTCAGTGGAAAAAAAACATTCTTTAGAGAACACTACATAGATTTTTACCAAGTCTGTATCTATATAGTGGTGTCCAGTGAGAACACGACGACTACACTGTGAAATGTTTGTGGGTGATGACCCCTGGCTGACGGCCATTTTTTTGTTACCGTATTCGGGCCTTTCCCGTCTGTTGCCCTCCATGTCGCAAAGGAGGGGTCTGCGAGGTGACTGGGTGTGGCCGACCTCCCCTGCTTGATTTTGGGGAGTACCTTTGCTCTGGGACCCAGGGGCCTGTAGTACTGGTTGAGAGGGGCATTGGCCTGTCACGTGGCCCCCATCCTCTAGACAAGAGTGGGTGGGAGATAGACGGCCTGCAAACAGACAATTACTACTTACTGAACAATAAAAGGTCCAAGCATCTAACGACAATACCTGGCACTGTAAGTGAAACATCATGAATCCATTTTCAGAAATGAGAGGTATTTGAGAGGAAATTATCAGTTACTGTAGGTGATTTAGTTAAGCAGTAAGGGTGTGTGTTATATGGCCAATATACCACGGTTTAGAGCTTTTAACCACATAGTATTGCAGAGTACCTGGACATTATTGCTATTGCAATCCAGTTCCCCAATGCAACTGGAGCAGAACAAAGAATGGTGATGTCATGCCCGTGGTTTACAGTCTCATACACACTGGCTATCAGCCAATCAGTATTTAGGATTCAAAACACCTTATTTATAATATTGGATAGGTAATGGGTGACAGCAGCGTGACTCTATTCACCTTGTGAGTTGGGATTACGTAGAGAGTCCTGCCAGCTGCCCTTCTTTGGAGAAAGACTGCTGTTGTTGTTCAGTGAGTCCTGAGAGAGTGAGGCGTGAGGATGGGAGAAAGAGCAATGTGTCAGCATCCTTTATTAACGAGCAAAAGAGTTTAGTAAGCAGTCTTGCAATAAACGTCAAAATGTTTTTTGTGTGTAGAAGTGGCAGATCCAGAGGTGGTTGTGGAGGCTTCTTTCACCCATGATGGAAAACCTCAGTATCAGGTGGCTATAGCTACAGCAATGGACTTCCAATGGAGGAAACGTCTGCTGTGGGCTGGGTCTCCCATTCCATGTAACATAAGGCTGCTATATCTTCACTGTTGAGGCGAGACTTGTTCTCACATCTAGCCTTACAGCACTAGCCTGCGCTCAAGCAGGTACATCTCTTTGGTCCACCCAAAAGCACATATCTCCTTCAGTCTCAGGTGCCAACGAATGGAAGGAACTACAAAAACTCTGAAATTCGAGACCTCCATCCCCCTAAATGTCTTTAAATATCTACTGCCAGAGTTACTGCACATGTTAAAACTCCATTCTCATTTGCACCTTGTCTTTGCATATTCATTCCCCAGTGTCTTTGTCACACCCATGGCATATTTGCATTTAATAATCTGCACAGTTATTTTTGTACGTTATTTGCACTCTATCATTTGCACAGTTATGCTCAAGTGTTACTTACTCCACTGTTAATGTCCTGCCACGGCTGCATATCATCTGACATATGTCTCTAATTGGATCTTAATTACACAAACTGTACACTGCACATACTTCCACCATATACTCTGAGTATTCTGCATTCTGTAGGTTCATTTGTGTATTTTGTACTTTTGTGTATGTGTATCTTTTTGTTGCCTTGCACCATAATGCTTTATCTTGACCAGGTCACTGTTGCAAATGAGAAACTGTTCTCAAACAGCCTACCTGGTGAAATGTAATAAAGAATAAATAAGTTCCCTGAAAATCATTACCAATCCTCTGACTATAACACGAATGCTGTGTGTATACAAGTAGCTGCACGTAGCTGCTGAACCAGGGAAACCCAAACCAACCTCACAGCAGCTCATGGCCTAGCATACACCAGTGACCAGCCCAGTACAGTCTAGTCCACAGCAGCCCAACAGGGCCCTATGGCTATCGAGGTCTAACACACTAAACCCACATTAGCCCACACCACAACCAGCATTAAATAGCCCACACCAATAGCTCATAACACCAAGACCTGGCCTTCTTACACCACATGTCTTACACCAGCCACGTTATGCTCAACCCACGCCTAAGACGGGCCAGCTCACACCATGGCTAACCTTGTCCAGCTAGCATGATCACAGACTAGCATGATCAGTAGCAACATCAAGGAAGGTCTGCCTGGCATCCAACAGTCCACCAACAGTGTTTCTGAACGTGTACCTGCGAGACAGTGGTGCTGAGGTTCAGGGTGGTGGGCCGGCTCTTCAGCGTGCCCAGGGTGGGGGATGCAGGAGGGGAAGCAGAGGGAGAGGGAGGAGCATCAGGGTCCACCTCTTCTTCATCATCATCCTCGTCATCCTCGTCATCCTCGTCGTCAATCATCTCAAACTCCTGGAAGTCGTCCTGAAAGGAGCAGACTGGGTGGTGCATGTCACTCTTCTCCAGAATCAGACAGTCCTGACAGAAAAAATTATAGGATCAAAGAGATTATGACCACGTTTCCCTCAGATCCTACGGACACACAAACATTTTGACAACAGGATTCAGCAGGTTTATATGAAATTGATTGACTACATGAGATTCAGATGTGTGTGTGTGTATGTGTGTGTGTGTGTGTGTGTGTGTGTGTGTGTGTGTTTGTGTACGTATTTACAGTGCCTTGCAAAAGTATTCGGCCCCCTTAAACCTTTCCTTTTGCCACATTTCAGGCTTCAAACAAAGATATGAAACTAAAATTTATTGGATATTTCAAACTTTTTTAACAAATAAAAAACTGAAAAATTATTCAGCCCCCTTTAGTTAATACTTTGTAGCGCCACCTTTTGCTGTGATTACAGCTGTAAGTCGCTTGGGGTATGTCTCTATCAGTTTTGCACATTGAGAGACTGAAATTTTTGCACATTCCTCCTTGCAAAACAGCTCGAGCTCAGTGAGGTTGGATGGAGAGCGTTTGTGAACAGCAGTTTTCAGTTCTTTCCACAGATTCTCAATTGGATTCAGGTCTGGACTTTGACTTGGCCATTCTAACACCTGGACATGTTTATTTGTGAACCATTCCATTTTGTTTTTTTTTGTTTTTGGATTTTGCTTTATGTTTGGATCATTGTCTTGTTGGAAGGCAAATCTCTGTCCCAGTCTCAGGTCTTTTGCAGACTTCATCAGGTTTTCTTCCAGAATGGTCCTGTATTTGGCTCATCCATCTTCCCATCAGTTTTAGCCATCTTCCCTGTCCCTGCTGAAGAGAAGCAGGCCCAAACCATGATGCTGCCACCACCATGTTTGACAGTGGGGATGGTGTGTTCAGGGTGATGAGCTGTGTTGCTTTTACGCCAAACATAACGTTTTGCATTGTTGCCAAAAAGTTTCATTTTGGTTTCATCTGACCAGAGCACCTTCTTCCACATGTTTGGTGTGTCTCCCATGTGGCTTGTGGCAAACTTTAAACAACACTTTTTATGGATGTCTTTCAGAAATGGCTTTCTTCTTGCCACTCTTCCATAAAGGCCAGATTTGTGCAGTATACGACTGATTGTTGTCCTATGGACAGACTCGCCCACCTCAGCTGTAGATCTCTGCAGTTCATCCAGAGTGATCATGGGCCTCTTGGCTGCATCTCTGATCAGTCTTCTCCTTGTATGAGCTGAAAGTTTAGAGGG
>JACXGM010006618.1:16840-32508 GCA_016801145.1 Umbra pygmaea | reverse complement strand
GATAGCAAAAATAATAATTTAACTTGTTTTATTAATAAAAGTAACAAATATGTTTTACACACAATTTGATTGAATATATTGTCAGTGTCTCATGTGAAAACACGATTACATTTGAAAAACATTCACTAGAGTCTGTTTTATTCAAACAGAATACTAATTTTAGCAAAACATGAACATGGACATGCAATGAATAAACAATAATTATTGCAATGAACCACGAGCGCTATTATTTTGAAACGAAAAATCCCTGTTTGTGTTGCCAGCCGAACGTTCTTGACTACTTCATAGCTTGAGCCAGCGCTAATATTACATGTCCTCGAGAACAGGCATGATCTTTCATCTTCAACAGACTTTGAAATTACCCGGCAGTCGTGGGTAATCTCTCCCTGGCATTCGTCACGGTGCCACTTGTGTAAAAGCGCGAATGGCAGAGCTTGAATTTCCAGGTATGTCCCTCTTTGGCTAATGTATTTTAAAGATGGAGGTGTAACATGGTGAGCGGGCACGATTGCATGTATTGTGAATGGAAGATTCTACACTTACGAAAATACTTTGATTATTAGGTGGAAGTAATTACACATGAATTAGCACATATTTGTGAAAGAACAAAGGTTTTTTGCTAAGAATCAAATCAAAGAAATACACAGTGGAGCTTTAAAGTTGTTTAGCAATTAATATACAGTATGCTATGCAGAGAAAAACACAAGCGAAATGCAGTTGCATTGTCAATATAAATCTGGAAGTACAGTACAGTGTGACTGAAGAGGTTTCATTTTACATTTTAGACCACAGGTAGAACATTGAAAATATGATCTATGTATTTGTTGCAGGACTTCACCTTTAATATCTTGAGCCAAAAGGTTCTGATTGCCATTACCAGCTCATCTTTGCTCGTGGGTTAGTAGAGAGACAAGGTTATAATATAATTAAGTGTTAAATCTAACTTTCTGTATACTGTACATACTGTATATTTAATCATGTATTAACTTACTCTGCTGGCGTCTTCACCCAGTTTATGCCTTCATGTTCAATGCAGACACGGGCAACTGTGTCTTTTGGGTCATTGTCTGCAATGAAAGAACAAAATTACATTAACTGAATTCTTACAAGAACATAATTGTAACATACTATTACTGCTGCATAATATACCTTGAAAAAACAATGTTTGCCCAGAAATACATCTCTAACGTAGGGTCCAGCTACTTTCTTGATCATTTCCTCTAAAAAAACTCCTGAGACATAACAACTGATGTAGGAACCAGCAGTTAATGATTAGTAATATGTTACAGTAGTACAATCTACAGTCAAGTCAAGTCTGTGTCTATTAGGCAATAGACTATTTCTTAACTTCAAAATTCATGTACAAGCCTTGTCCCTGGTGAGAAATTGCAGCCCACACATGTAGTTTAAGGGGATGCTTTGGAGTTGGCTTTGGTGCTATTCTACCAGGTCTTCTGGAACACAAATCACTCAAGGGCAACTGTGGTTTTTTCGGTGAATATGACGTACCTTTAATTTCTTTCTATCCATGCCAGGGCCTGCCTCACACAAATGTCCTTGTTTAGTAGACAAATCATTGGATTCAAACCGCAGAGAACATAAAACAGTATTTTTGCCATACAGTAAATTTCTCTATTATTCCAAAATATTGTCTGTACTGTAGTCAGACTCAAGTCAAGTCAATTTATTTATAGAGCACATTTAAAAACAGCCTAAGCTGACCAAAGTGCTGTACAAACTCTGTAGAGAGTATAACAATCACCCTGTCATCAGAGAGCCAACACATTATGACCACGTTTGAGCCGATTTAAGCCTCCCCCTTCCCTCCCACTGCTGTCACCAGCCACCTCCAGCAGTATGGAGGAACACGTCTGCCAAAATAATAAATAAATGAATATATGCATCAATAAAAATATTTATACATTATATACAATTTAAAATATACAAATTTAAAATTAAACCTTTATTAATCAATATTTTTTTCCCTATTTATTTATTTGTGTGATCATTTATTTTTGCATTTATTTATTTTTAAATTCATGTATTTATTTCCGTATATATTTATTTCTGTATTTCCACATCCTTAAGTTAATGAGGGGACGGGACTTAATCATTCAGCCATAGCAAGCAAGCCAAGAGCGTGAGATAAAACAGACGCAGATGGGGAGGAACCAAAGGTACGACACAGAGTTGGTTTGTAGGATAAAGGATTCTTTCACCAACCCCAAAAAGAGATGCAATGTTACAAACATACAATCCTACTAACTGTGCTGACTAGTTGTGTTTTTTTGTGGCTTCGGTGTCACCTGTTGTGCTCCGTTAACTACCGTAACTTGCTCTCTCGCTCCGTCAATTTCTTATTTTCTGTGTGTGTGTGTTTGTGTGTGTGTGTGTGTTCACAACAATGGAACATTGCACCCGCAGTTCTATTCTTTAATGAAATGGGTAGGCTACAACATAGAAGAGAGAAACTGGAACTGGTATCCAATCCTAGTAACGCCAGAATCAAACTTCAAAAACAAAATATAGTATCTATATTTTTGGATAAATCTGCCCACCCCTAATGGGTGTGTAGCGGGACAGGTTTGCCAGACAAAGTGAACGAGTTGAAACAGTGCAAATAGACTATTGCCTAAACTCAGTAGTAGTGACTGTCCACGTCTGTTGCTCTTGTTGTACATTTGTGTGTGAAAAAAGGAGTCAGTCCGGTGTGGTATTTTTAGCTACTGGGAAGGGTGATTTGCTCTATTCTATTGTGTATGTATTCACAATAAAATTCAGATGTTGATTTGAGCCCCAACACTGTGTGGATTATCCCCAACATAGTTTAGGCAAAAAAAATACTATAAAATGTATGAGAAGGGCGTCCGACTGCTCTGGCATTAATGGAATTGTATATTGAAAAATTAAGGCAATGATCACACTTCATCCAAATTCCTACACTGCAGGCTCAACTTCTGTGTCATTAGATGCTGATTACTGCAATAAACCTTCAGCCAGACCCTCCACACGAAATAGTAAATAATCAAATAATGATCAAAGCTGCCGTTTTCACCTAGGTTAGCCAAGACTCAAATCTCTGGCAAGAGACTGTTTGAAGCCTACTAACGTAGTCATAGCAATCTACAGTAGGCATGTAAAGTAGATCTTCACACTAAATAATAAATTAATACAGAAATAAAAGAATATGGAAATAAATAAATAAATAAATAAATAAATAAATAAATAAATAAATAAATACAGAAATAAATGATCACAGAAATATATAAATAGGGAAATAATATTGATTATAAATTTTTATGTATATTTTTAAGTATATTTTTAAGTATATTTTTATGTATATTTTTATGTATATTTTAAATAAAATGTCACTAATGTTGCTATGTGAAAATCAATTGATTTATAAAACAAAAATATAAATGATATATTTACAGTGTAGGTGCCCTGTTTCATGGTGTGTATGTGTTCTCTCATCATGGGAAATCCATCAGTTTGGGCTAAATGTATCTACTCAACAAACTGATGTTCTTACTTGGACTGTAATTTAGGGAAAGAATTTTAAATTTTTACATTTTGTGTCTATGGGCCCTTTCTTACACCCAGTGCAATGGACTTTTTACACCAACGCATGTATCATTCCTATCTTGCACCCAACGCATATGGGACTTTTCCCTCTACAGATGCGCGTCGGTAAATTAGGGAATGAACTTGCGTTCGTTGGGCGGTTCAGCGAAACGAAGAGGCGTGTTCCGGCGCAAACGTTCCCTGGTAATATCTTGCAGTTACCAAAAACAATTCCGCCACTGACCAGGAAAAAACTGGTTAAAAGTCAATGGTGTGTTATTCAGATGCTATTTTAAGGGTGCACGTTTGGCCATAATGTAGCGTGTGCACAACGCGCATACACTTTGCTCCTTTCATCTACACAAATGCAGCAGTTTCCATTATTGCAATACATACATAATTAGAAGGAACAATATTTCCTAACAAGTAAAATCATTGTGGTCTCCGAAGATGTGAAAAAATAGGCATACATCTAGTGTACACATTTACCCTAATTATTCAGAATGAATATACATCAACTGCAAGGGGACCACAAGGGGACCCATTCAATCAACATACAAGTAATTTGCGATGCTAATAGTAACATCACCCATGTCTTTGCGAATTACCCTGGCTCAAGCTGCGATTGACTCATTTATGGCAAACTGCCATCTTTAAGGGGAATATCCCCGCTTGGATGGGTGGCTGTGAACACTATCTGTTAAAGCCACGGCTGATGATGACACCATTTATAATGCCAGCAACCAGTCTGATCTCTCAGAAATCCGTAAAACTGACACAGAGTCTGATCTTCAGAATCCGTGGCAGTTTCACGGAATGGGACAAAAATCCATGGCAGTTTCACGGAAAAGTCTGCGATGGGTGCACAGTGAGACCTTGCTGTTAACTCGATCTAAGCCTTACCCAAACCCTTACCCTAACCTTAACCACTAAGAAACTTTTCTGTAAATTCGATCTAAGCCTTACCAAAACCCCTAACCTAACCTTAGCCCCTCAGAAACCTTGCTGTTAACTCGATATAACACGTATTATGTCGTAATGAATTGTTTGTAACCATGGTAATAGTGAGGAAAAAAAAGATAAAAAGCATATTTGCAACATGTCTGCATCGCGCTAGAATAGAAAACAAAATACATGCAAAGTTTCCGCATGGATTCGAACTCGCAATCTTTGATATGTGAGTCGCATGTTTTTATGCCCGCCCACCGTCCCCATCCTATCAACCTGTAAAATCTACGCTATTTACACTCTGCTACGTCGTCATGGGATTCCGTGAAACTGCCACGGATTTAGAAGTTAAGGATCTGTGTTTATTTCACAGAATTTTCTGCCATTCTGTGAAACTGCGACGGAGTTAAAGTTAAGTGTCCGTGGTAGTATAACGAATTTCTGAGAGATCACGTTGCCAGCAACAGTGTGTGAAATGCTTTTTAATCAAAAACACACACAAACACGCAGTGTAGCCTAATTGAACAAACATTCGGCACACTGAAAATGCACATCAGGGGTTTGGATAGGACATGAGGCACTCTACACTACTCAAGTCGTAGCATTTTTTGTCGCTTTTTGTGTTTTACACAACATGTCCATAAATCATGGATGTGTTGATGACATAAATGAGGAAATATTAGAGGACTTGTTTTATGTTGTTTTATCATTAATTGTTTCTTTACCTAGGTTCATTTAGTTCTGTTTTGTGTAATAATGAATGTAAAATTCTGTTCATTGCCAAGTCTCAGTTTTCTTGTTGTGTAATTATGCTGCATGCTTAATTAGTGTGTCTTTATAATTTTGGTTCTATGTTATTCTAGATCAGCTTCAGTCTTGTATTTTTATTCTTTGTCTCATTAAATAATTTCAGCTGTGTCCACTTAAGTTTATGTTTGCACCCTATTTAAGAACTGTTCTGTCCTATATATTTGTGTAGTATAAATGTAGGTTTCAAATCAAAAAGAGTAACATTGTAAAAGTTAGTAATCCTAACTCATGCATCATTAACATGGCAGATTATTATACAATAAATTATTAAAGCAAATATTTCAAATAACATCAACTGGATAATGAACATCCATACAGTTCGTGACATGCAACAAGTACTGACCACTCTTTCCTCCTCATTGTCCTTACCGCTCAATCCTGGATCATTCCCCCTTTTTGACTGCTACAGTGCTTTCACTTTGTCCTTCTCTTGCTTCTCTGACTGGCTGGAAGCCCTTTCTGCAAAGGAGTCTAGACAAAGGCAGGTATTGTTAATTCACATGTATTATTGACAACTAAACAAAAGTTTGTATTTTATGGAATAATCTGATTCTGGAGAAGCCAGAGATTGACAGCTGGCTAGCTGTTATTGAGGACTAATTCTATTTAAGCATCTTATAAAACAGTTCCAGGGAGTTTAGAATGTTATAACTGAGTGGAGAATGCAAAATGAGGGAATCTCAGACACTGAGGCCTGTTGCTTATGTTATTGTACGACCTAAGGATGAGTACGCTGTCAACTGTTCTCCTACAGAGAGGGTACTGAAGGCCACCATGGCTGTGTGCTCATGATTTACAGGTAGCAGATAGCTTACAGAGCATAGCTCTCTTATCGTTTTATTAGACTGTGATATTATCTCAGATCAAATATATATATATATATATATCAGCAGCGGATGGTGGATCTTTATTGGGATGGTTGATCTTTATATATATTTGTGACATCATATTCACAACAATTGAACCTCTCTCCTTGAAGTTCTTGATGATCCGATAAATTGTTGATTTAGGTGCAATCTTACTAGGAGCAATATCCTTGCCTTTGAAGACTTTTTGTGCAAATCAATGATGACGGCACGTGTTTTCTTGCAGGTAACCATTGTTGATATTAGGAAGAATAATGATTTCAAGCACCACCCTCATTTAAAGCTTCCAGTCTATTATTCTAACTCAATCAGCATGACAGAGTGATCTTCTGTCTTGTCTTTGTCAACACTCTCACCTGTGTTAACAAGACGATCACTGACATGATGGCAGCTGGTTCTTTTGTGGCAGGGCTGAAATGCAGTAAAAGGTTTTTTGGGATTAAGGTTATTGTCATGACAAAGAGGATTTTTTAATTCATTACAATTAATCTAATCAGTCTTCATGACATTCTGGAGTATATGCAAATGGCCATAATCAACACTGAGGCAGCAGACTTTGTGAAAATTAATATTTGTAACATTCTCAAAAACTTTGACCACACAGTAAAAACTTCAGTGTTATTTCAACTCCAATAATGTTAAATTTAACACTTTCCCTGAGTTTATATAATTCTCCCCAGTTCAGATTTTAATAACACTTTCGATAGTGTTGACATTTTAACTCATTAATAGGGTTACATTTCGTGTCACATTTCAGTAAATGTGACAAGATAATTTTTCCAGCTCTTGTAACAGAATGACAGTCACTCTAAGATTTAGAGGTTTGTATTATTATTTTTATTATTATTATTATTATTATTACAAGTTTTATTTATATGGTGCCTTTCCGGGGCCAAGGACACTTTACAATAAACAAGTAACAATAATAACATTAACAATGGACCATGATAAACTGAAAGGATATCTAATAGTTGTAATATTTTATCACCCACAACCTGCATTCAATAAAACTGCAATGGTGAAGTACTTACAAACTGAACAAGACTAGCAAAACTACATCTACGTGAAGACTAATCTCAGAAATGGTTGCAATCAGTAATACCACTTACAGTTTGTATTAGATTTGAAAATTATAAAACAGTATTAAAACAAACAATTCTGAAAAATAAACTTGAAGCAAAGCATTCTGGGAAAATGTGATGGTTTTGCCTAACGCTTCACAGTGTTAAAGTAACACCCTGACAACTAACACCAACACTGGGGTTATTTTGTGTTGATTTCACACCCACACATGTTAATTTACCACCTCAGTTAACACTGTATAGTTAAAACTGGAAAATCAACACTTGACAATTTGCTGTGCACGACTGTAGGGTCTGTAGGCTGCAAAGTCAATAAACTCCAAAATAGAAGTATAGGATACACAACAAAACAATAAACAATGAATAAATCAAAGACATAAGGAAAGAGGGGAACATATATACAGTACACTGGGGTTGATTAAAAAACAGAAACAGGTGCACAGGAGAGGGCGTGGCCTCAGTAGATGGGTGACATTGACCGCAGTAGCCTGGACACACCAGGAGAGGGAGCCACAGCTGAGGAAGATGAGGTAGACTTTACACCAATATGAATTTCAGACAATTTTACTGTTGTTTACATTCAAATTTAAATAATAAAGTAAATACTATTCACATTTAAAGGTATATTTTCGTTATAGAGCAAACTATTTTAAAAATATGTTAACTATGTTGCTCATGCATTAACAAAAAAGAGGCCCCCATCCAAGCAACATGGACAAAATAATTGACCTGTTATGACGTACAGTTGAATTTGAATCCCATGAAAAATAAAAACAAATAGTTTCGCCTGCTCAGTCATGTTTTCACATACATTTCCAATTCTCCAGGGGTATGCAAACGTTTGAGCGCAACTGTACATATTGCTGTTAGAGTCCCATTATGTATGTTTACCCACATATTGCCATGAGAACAGGTATAACCATATATAGAATTTATTTTTCACTGTTTCTAATCCTGTATATTTTCTACCCGTGCCTTTTGTATACAGTGGTAAATCTACTAGGTGGGCCACCTGTGTCACCACCTGAAGTTTTATTGGCCCCTGAGTGCCAGAGTCATTACAAAATATGTATATTTCTGTTTTCGTATTTGGAGAGCTCTGGATATTACATTTTGTTTAGTGAAAATCTGAATTGAAATTGAAAATAATGTGAAAACGTGTCATGTATGTAACGGATATATAAACACGTTTTTTTTGCGAGTGCTGTTTTTTATTACTGACTGAGTGATCAGCACAAGTATTCCAATGCACCTGAACATTGTACTTGAGCTTATGGCAAAAATAAAGAACATTGACCAGGACAAACGAATGGTTGAGGTGGAGTTACAAATGACATGCACCTGTATTTGTTTTGACGTCGCTTACCGCTGGTCAAAAATGTATTGTAAGTTTATCATCTGTTTTGTGCACTTACTGTGCTAAAATGCATTCTTGCTAAAACACTGACACTGTTGATTAATGGTGATAGCTAGCATTATGTACAGTGCAGCAGGCTAAGTTTAGCTTCATTGACTGGAGCCTAATTAGGTATCATCACTGTTACGAAGCATCACTGTCTTTGAGGCATTGCTAACGAGGTCATACGTTTCTATATATATATATATATTCCAGGAAATATTTTTGCAGTGTACTGTTACGTTAACTTCCAGAGTCAGTGCCAGATGAGCTCTGATAATCGCTCCACAACTGAGGTAACCAAGGCCAGTTGAATTCAGGGTCCAAAAGCATTGCTTCATTCTCTTGTATCCACTCCCTTTTTCCTTTCCAATGTTTCTTTAATCTCTTTATGCGTCCACGTCAGGGTACTACAACTGGATAAAGTGTCATGATGGTATATATTAGATAAATAACAATTAATTTACCATTTTGTAATGCAATGTTTGCATAGAAAGAGAACCACATTTATGAACATTGTGTTTCCATACTTACATACTTCCTTACTTACTTTTACATACCGAGGCCTAATCTGAGACCTAAATGCGATCTTAACCTTAACACTAAAAACCTATTTTGTGCATAAATATATCACATCCCTAATGGCTAATCAGGTCATCTAAACTGAAGAAGTCACACCACTACTGACACCATACCCATTTATACATTTTTCCAAAAACCTAACACCTAAGAAAACTCTTATTTTCCTAGAGTAGCCCTTTAAGAAACATTGTAAGGAACCAATATTCTGGTTTTACTATTTCTGTGTGTAACATTCTCCAGTTCCCCTTCCCTGAGAACTACAGCTTCCCTATCCTAGACTGCTCAGAACTACAATTCCCATAACCCGGACTCAATCACCCAAATTCTGTACACCTGCTCTCACCCAGTCTGTATTTAAGGCTTGCCCACACCATTGCCTCTTCGCAAGGTATTGTAAGTAATTAATTTTCTTCCTACTGAGCATATATTCTTGGATTGTTATTCTGGCCTGACCTGTGCATTGTTTATTTAGTATTGTGTTTTGGATTATCCTCTGTACCTTCGCCTATATTCTTTGATTGTTATTCTGGCCTGACCCATGCATTGTTTATTCAGTATTGTGTTTTGGATTATCCTCTATACCTTCGCCTGATCTGTTACTGCCTTGGTTTTGATAAGCCTGCCTGCCTGAGATCCTGATCTGTGTTCCGACCTCCGCCTGTTGTACTGCCTGATAAGTATACCAACCTCTGCATGTCTGACTGCCTGCTTTTTGGTTACTACCTGTAAAGAATAAACATTATTGTTCTTTTTACCTCTTAGGAGTGCTTTGTTACAGAATACCTTGCCCAAAAATGACCAGCCATTACACAGCACCTTCTGTTCCCATAAGATGGGCAACAGAGACAACTGCTGACCTCCTTGTTGGAAGAGTTAGCGTCAGAGGAAGAAGTATGGAACAGGAGGATACTGGAGGGAAAACTGGGGTCCGTCCAATTCCGTCGATTGGACCAGGAAGAACCCTTGTATGGGGAACACCTTTTCCAGGTAATCCAGATTGTCAAACTTTCTGCCCAGACCATGAGAACACCCACATCTCCTCCAAAGATGTCTCCCTCTTCCCAGGCCAAGATAGCCTCCTTCCAGTGTTTCAAGATGGCTACCAGCCCCAGTTCCAAGATGGCTACCAGCCCCAGTTCTAAGAAGGCTACCAGCCCCAGTTCCAAGATGGCTACCAGCCCCAGTTCCAAGAAGGCTACCAGCCCCAGTTCCAAGACGGCTACCAGCCCCAGTTCCAAGACGGCTACCAGCCCCAGTTCCAAGACGGTTACCAGCCCCAGTTCCAAGATGGCCGATCCCAAGATGGCCACCTTCCTCAGTTCCAAGATGGCTACCAGCCCTAATCCCTCGATGGCCGCCGGCCTGTTTCCAAGGACGGATGAGGACATGCCTGCGCTTATTGATGGGTCAGCAACCTCTGAAGACAAGGACTGGGAAATCCCTTATACAGGGCAGTGGGCTATTGAAAGGGGTTATCCAAGGCACCAGGAGGTCTCCACCACCCAGTCTGGACCACCAGAGGGCGCTCAAGCCTCCCGGCCACAAGAGGCCGCTCCCGCTCAATCCTCCCGGCCACAAGAGGCCGCTCCCGCTCAAGCCTCCCGGCCACAAGAGGCCGCTCCCGCTCAAGCCTCCCGGCCACAAGAGGCCGCTCCCGCTCAAGCCTCCCGGCCACAAGAGGCCGCTCCCGCTCAAGCCTCCCGGCCACAAGAGGCCGCTCCCGCTCAAGCCTCCCGGCCACTAGAGGCCGCTCCCGCTCAAGCCTCCCGGCCACTAGAGGCCGCTGTTACCGCTCCACGGCCACCAGAGGCCGCTGTTACCAATCCACGGCCACCAGAGGCCGCTGTTACCGCTCCACGGCCACCAGAGGCCGCTGTTCCCGCTCTACGGCCACCAGAGGTCGCTGCAGGTCCCCTGTCTCGACCACCAGAGGTCGCTGCAGGTCCCCTGTCTCGACCACCAGAGGTGGCTACAGTTCTTCTGTCTCGACCACCAGAGGTGGCTACAGTTCCCCTGTCTCGACCACCAGAGGTCGCTGCAGTTCCCCTGTCTCGACCACCAGAGTTCGCTACAGTTCCCCTGTCTCGACCACCAGAATTCGCTGTAGTTCCCCTCTCAAGACCACCAGAGGTCGCTCAAGTCTCACAACCGCCAGAGGTCGCTCAAGTCTCACAGCCGCCAGAGGTCGCTCCCGCTTTGCCCTGGCCGCCAGAGGTCGCTCCCGCTTCGCCCTGGCCGCCAGAGGTCGCTCCCGCTCCGCCTCGGCCGCTAGAGGTCGCTCCCGCTCCGCCTCGGCCGCTAGAGGTCGCTCCCGCTCCGCCTCGGACGCCAGAGGTCGCTCCCGCTCCGCCTCGGCCGCCAGAGGTCGCTCCCGCTCCGCCTCGGCTGCCAGAGGTCGCTACACCACCATCAGTCGAGCCTGAAACTTGCCTTGTCCCGAGCCTGAGACTTGCCTTGTCCCCGAGCCTGATCCTTGCCTTGTCCACGAGCCTGATCCTTGCCTTGTCCACGAGCCTGATCCTTGCCTTGTCCCCGAGCCTGATCCTTGCCTTGTCTTCGAGCCTGAGCCTTGCCTTGTCCCCGAGCCTGATCCTTGCCTTGTCCCCGAGCCTGAGCCTTGCCTTGTCCCCGAGCCTGAGCCTTGCCTTGTCCCCGAGCCTGAGCCTTGCCTTGTCCCTGAGCCTTCCCTTGTTCCTCCTCCAGTCCCCGTGCCAGTGCCTGACTCAGTCCCGGTGCCTGCCCTAGTTCCCGAGCTGGTGTCTGCCCCTGAGCCATTGTCTGCACCAGTCCCTGTGCCATTGCCTGTTCCATTTCCTGAGCCTTTCCCGGTCGCTGAGCCTGCCCTTGTCCCAGGGCCTGCCCTTGTCCCAGGGCCTGCCCCTGTCCCAGTGCCTTTCATTGTCCATGTGCCTTCCATTGTTCCCATACCTTTAGCTGTCCCTGAGCCTGCCTGAGCCTCCGAGCGTGTGCCTGATCCTATCTCCGTGCCAGTGTCTGCCCCTGTCCCCGTGCCAGTGTCTGCCCCTGTCCCCGTGCCAGTGTCTGCCCTAGTCCCTGCTCCAGTGCTTGTCCCTGGGCTTGCGCCTGCCCCAGTCTCTGTGCCCCTCGCTGTGTCTGTCTGTTTGTCTGTGTCTGTCTGTGCTGTGTCCTTCCAGGTTCCTGTATTTGCTGTGGTTCCGGTGCCTGGTCCGCCTTTTCTTCAGCCCACCAAGCCTCCTCTGGCCTGAGTTCCGACCTCCGCCTGTTATACTGCCTGATAAGTATACCAACCTCTGCATGTCTGACTGCCTGCTTTTTGGTTACTACCTGTATAGAATGAACGTTATTGTTCTTTTTACCTCTTGGGAGTGATTCGTTACACTGTGGGAACATCAGATTAGGCTTCTCATATCAAATGCAGCAAATGAATTGACCAAGCCCATTTGGTTTATTACATTGTTTATGAGAACCATATTTTGTTAAGGGGTAGTGGTCACTCCTGTCCTGGATACTAAACACATTTGCTGTACAGAGATATAACATAGATGTAAACAGAAATATAAAAAACATCTTGGTTAATGTAAATACCATCTGGATGTATTCATTTAATGTCTTTTTTATTTTCCCATTATTTAACCAAATTAAGAACTATTTATTATATGTAACAATGACTGAGGGGAAGGTAACAGGAAGGAGGAGCAATTAGGGTTACCTGTCCTGCTAACAGATAGAACAGCAGAGGTTTCAGTTTATGAAAACATGTTGCATTCATCTGTTTTCCGTACAATGTTAGAGACGCATCCAGTCAGTAGGTGTGGCCTTTGTTTGCATGTCTTTTTTTTAACAAGACTACATTTGTTAAAATTTTTTACTAAGAATGTATTTAGCTTTTGTTGTGTCATTTAAAAAGGACATTTTAATAAAATAAAATGCTAGCCAGTGGTTCTTAATTTCTTGTAATTTACTAGCTTAAAATGTAGTTTGTAAAAGCCACATCATGGAAAAAAGCCCCTGAACCCATCCTAGTAGGTGTTGGACCCTCTGTAATAAATATTCCCCCTTTATGTCTCCACCTCGTTAAAAAACCTAGAGTTGCCACTGCGTGTACACAAGCCATAACACTACTGAATGGCTGAACTGACACATTCCTGGGAAAACTGTATTACTTTATGACTGTACTACCGTACACTGTGGATATCCTATTTTGTTATTTCTTTCCAGTGTCAATCATATATATATTTCTCTACTATTGTATTGCATTATATTCCTGGTACTCTCGTATTATTATTATACTAGAACTGTTAACATCGAAAGGGAAGGAATTCATAGTATTTCAATGTAAAAGAAACACGTTGTAACTGGCATACACTCTAAAAACAATGGATTTTCTTCATCCATATGCAAACTACCATCTACAACTTCACCCATTTCAGATTGGTAACTTCGAAACAGTATCACTCAGTGCCCTGTGACTATCAGTAAGAAAATGCAATTAAAAATTATGAATAAGCCTTATTTTGCAATTTAGCAAAATGACCGGAATATGAAACTAAATTTTTTTTTAGATAAACCCAACGTTTACGCTTTGGAATGCCGCAATGTGTTCAGTCTATTTTGTGGCAAAATGTGGAAACAAGCTCACACTCTCTTTTGAAATGAGTTTCCTTGAAATTATTTTTACCTTTTGTATGTCCAATGAAAACTCTGCTCATAAAAGGTACAAATTACAAATGTATGTGGTCAATTTACACGGCATGCTTATAGATGTTTCTGTGATTATGTAGTACACAAACAGAAATAACATACTGTTAACTTTTCTAAACAAAGACAATCTGTTAGTATTTAGAATTTTGCACTCGTTACTGAGATGCTGTTTCAGTTTATGTGGGTTAGGTAGTCTCATTAATCAAACCTTGGCAGTCATTCTCAATGCCGATCGGGGGCTGGATTCCAATAGGAATTACATATCACTTTGCAAGCCAGCATTGAGGTTGATCTATGTACGGCAACCAGCTGTGATAGGATTTAGCAGGATGCACTCCAAATTCTTCTGTGATCCAGATCATGTGGCTTCGTTCACCTTAAAAATATTATTCATTTCATTCCCAAACCATCGTTTATTCAAAATGCTAATTAATCAACTTTGACCAAAAGTATTCACTCCTTCACATGAGATCATGAAATTCACATTCAGCAGGATTATTCGGGAGCCTTTTTCTTTGCGTATTAAACATTATCCTTCCTTTAGTTTTTTCTGCAATGTGGATAACCCATCGAGAGTAAATTCTATATTACAGTAGGTCTTATCTTTCTGTCTGTCTTCCTATTTTTATTTTATTTTATATAAAAAGCAAGCTCATAGTTTTCAAAGTAATATTCTTTTCATGTGTTTAATAAAAACATATTTCAATAAAATAAAAATAAATAAACACTTACAACAAACAAACAAGGGAGCCAAATGAGAGATTTGCCTGAGAGATTTGGTCAACAAAATCAGCTGTTGAAAGACACAGAGAAGTTTGTTTTCCAATGTTCCATAACTATTAGGAAAGTGAGTGGGGTCTGTGTGGCGTAGTGAGCTAAGTTGCTGCATTGCAGGACCGTCTACATCATGATAGTCAGTGGTTCAAGTCTGACTATGGATTCTCTGAATTTCCTCGGACCTAGTGCACGAGGCAGCGCAAATTGACATACCGCTGCCCGGGATTTGAATTACATAAATCAGATTATCTATCCTGCCATGTTACTCTCCAGTGACTCCTTGTGTCCAGATTGGGTGCCTGTGAATTCAATTGCCGAACTATATGTAGTTGGTAAGCTTAATCATCCAGTGCATGATCTGAACTAAAGGGTTCCATGATGGATGAGCAGTGCGAAAAGAACTGGTGGCTGGATGACATGTGGTTGGATGAACCATGTACGCGCTCCTCGCCATCCCACAGATCTGTCCAAGGAGTTGTGGAGCTGCGGACAAAGCACGGTCAGTGGGAATTGGGAGTGAAAGAACTGGGAAAAAAGGAAAGTAAATTTGGATGGTGTGAAAGAGATAGAGAGTGAGAGTGGAATCGTGGATGATGGTTGATTTAATCTAAAGTTCAAAGGCAATCAACTGTGATGAGATTGTTTGCAAAATCCTAATGCAACAGCATAGTTTTCACTTTGTTGCAATCTTGTTTGACACAGTGGGTAGAGCATTGAATTACTAATGTCAGGTTTTTTCGGTTTGACTTCCAGGGGGGACCTGTAAGACAAGTGTATGTATGAATGCATGGAAATGTTTGCTCTCAAACATTTGCCCTCATTTCTTTAAGTCCCTTTAAGTCCGGATGCTGCTGTCTCCCTTATTGATGTTCCACACACACACACACACACACACACACACACACACACACACACACACACACACACACACACACACACACACACACACACACACACACA
>JACXGM010006618.1:0-16740 GCA_016801145.1 Umbra pygmaea | reverse complement strand
ATCCTCCAGCTGTCACTAGGGCAACAGAGCTGGATTGTCTCAGGGTTCTGAATGTTCCTGGTGAAAATAAACAGTCCAGGAGCAGAACCAAGCAAAGTGCTGGAGAATGAAAGGTTTCTCCAATCTTCCAATGCCAAGGATTCTACTGTCATTCATCGCCAATGGTAAAATACAACACTGACATGCATTTCCTTACAACAATAGCTCTCTTTTTTTAATCCTGTCTACTGTTTCAGGTGTAATAAATGAGCTGTGTCCTGGTGTTCTCTGGGCCTCTCTGGTGTAGCGTGTGTGATGCTCTTTGTTTGCCCTGCATCCCAGTAGCCTATGTAACACTGCAGACTTCCCCGTGTAGACAATACTGACCTTTGTGCTTGGTCCCTGGCTGGACTCAGTGCCTTCAGTAACTAGAGCGGAGTGGTTGGAGGCTGTCTGGCCCATTACCTTCTACAGTGAGCAGACGGCCCCACAGTGCTACTAGGGCCTGTGTATCACGAGATGGATTCCCTGACTCCTCTTTGCTAAATTCCTGTGTGTGTGTCTCTGTGTGTGTCTTTGTGTGTGCACTTGAATGGGTCAGTGTGTTATTGAGCGAGAGTACAGCAGCCCTGGATGGGTCAGGGAAAGTCACGGCTCTGGCCTGTGCTGACAGGTCTGTCTCCCTCTCCATGTATCAGAATGCTGCTACTGGTGAGGAACAGTTCTATAAGTTATCCTAACAAAGAGCCTTTTAAGACTGTGAAAACTTATTAAATAATCATTTATAGAACTCTTCAATTCACTTTGGCCCTTTCCGACAGACAAACAGAATAATTGTTGGGCCATTGACATAAGGGAAATGCCCTCGCAGCAACTTGTCAGTATCCAATTCTCTTCTCATTCAGATGACCTATGTAAAAATATTTCTTTGCTACACAAAGCTGGATAATAAAAGTTGTTTACCCTTGAGACATGGTGACATGATGTGCCAAAAAATATTTCCAGTAGAATGAAGTGGGCTGCCCACACCACTCAGCCCACTTCTGTCACAGATTTGTCAATAAGCATACCTTGTATGTTTTTCCAAACTTCATTTAGTTCTTTTGACAGACAACAGCATTACTAACTTGAAATTTTTCATGGTGGCCAGATAATTGTAGACAAATCCCTCTTTTGTTGCCTGTCCCACACTAAAGCTGTTTCCAGACAATTACATAATTCAGAGCATTGTTGGAAACATATTTGCAGCTTTTTGTTAATGTTCTATAGTGAGATTGGACACATTTCATAATTGTGAATATTGTTTGAATTAACATTCTAAACAATTAAATATCACTCATGTAATGTTAGTGTGGAACTTACATGGAACGTCCATAGAATGATATTGTCCTACAGATGAAGCATGATGTACATTAGAAAGTGAATTTATAGTCTATATTTACTATAACTGTGTACTTTATACAGTACCCACTATATGTGTTTATCGCTGTCCATTTAAAAGCAGTACAAACACACAAACAGAAAAATTCCAGCGAAAAACTTTGACTCGAACACTGCTGTCACTTTTGGTTTGCATTTACAAAAACCCTCATGCCTAGTAAATTCATCATTTTTGTCCACTTAAATGTTTCGATTCAACTGTAGCACATGACACAAACATGCATGAAACCATCCAAAGGACACATTTTATATCAAATAATTTGTCTCAATCCATAAAATCATCAAGCTATTATACTGTATGAGTCCATGTTCTAACAGTGTGTGTCTAAAACAACTTTTGCCCTATGACATTTATTGTCCAATAACATTGCAATATATCATTCTCTATGTCTAGTCTAAAGACAATTTGTATAAATGGGGAGATTAGGGAGGGTTGGTCTGTAATTCAGAACGCATGGATGACCCAGTGAAAACTCCAGGGCATAGTTAAGAGTTATTTTCCAGGTAAAGTAGTCAGGAATACCTTGTATTGTTACTGGCAATGGCACAGCATAATTCAGCAGTGTAGGTTAAGTTCTAATGACGAGTTAAAAGGAGGAGGGATGAGCCTGTTAGCCTGACAGAAACACACTCTTCTCACATCCCCTCAGATGACCTGCAGCTAGGGCGCAGGTTGGAATGTTCCTCTCAGTTCAACGTGTGCGTGTGTGTGAATGCTCCTGTGGGTATTTCTCACGTTAGCTTGAAGCAGTATTTCCCTGGTCATTGAGAGGTCAGAATGTCATTCTATAATGTATGGAGGTAACGGTGTATTAGGAAACAAATTAGCCTTCAGGACACAGCGAAGAGGAAAGTGTGTGTACGTTGTGTGCTAGAGGGTGTGTATGTGAGATTGTGGTTTGGTTGTCACTGAGTGAGTGATTGAACGTGACCAATGAGTTATCTGCCATGCTGAATGCTTGCATGGAGAAGCTAGGCCCAGCTGGATAACTGCTATCTGTGTAGAACAAGGCAGTGATAACATGGAAGCACAAAAGGAGGGGGGTTGTGTGGACAGCTGCTGACTGCTTAGCGTGTGATTAATGTCTCCGTGTCGCAGGCTCTGTCGTAGTGGGCTCTCTCTCTTTCCACTCCACATACAATGAGAACTCGCTTTCCTTCTGTCGCCTGTATTGTAAATCAAACAGCCACACTTCTCCAAACGAAAAACCGATGACAATTTTGACAGTGTTCTTCATATGGTATATTCACCTTCTATAAGAACTTTGAAATTATCTAATGGGCCTTCAATTTTGTTTTTGAGATCCACTGTCAGGGTAAGAGTCCGTAGCTCATCTTAAAACTTTTCCAATTCTCAAGGGATTGTTAAATATAACTATTTGGTTAAAATATTATCACAGTTTGAAGTATTATCAGTGGTCAGTTATAAGTGCATTTTCAGACATTTATCTCCATCACTGGCTAGGCTGAGTATCTATAAAAGCACTTTGTGACAACTACTGATGAAAAAAGGGCTTTATAAAATACATTTGGTTGATTGATTGATAGAGATCACAGGCTATTGTTGCTGATGGGATAAAATTTGATTTTGTTAATATTAATAACGGAGTCGCACATATGTACATAAATTATATATGTAACAATTTGTTAACGTGCAAATAAAATTTCTACACTCACCTAAAGGATTATTAGGAACACCATACTAATACTGTGTTTGACCCCCTTTCGCCTTCAGAACTGCCTTAATTCTACGTGGCATTGTTTCAACAAGGTGCTGAAAGCATTCTTTAGAAATGTTGGCCCATATTGATCGGATAGCATCTTGCAGTTGATGGAGATTTGTGGGATGCACATCCAGGGCACGAAGCTCCCGTTCCACCACATCCCAAAAATGCTCTATTGGGTTGAGATCTGGAGACTGCCATTTTAGTACAGTGAACTCATTGTCATGTTCAAGAAGCCAATTTGAAATGATTCGAGCATTGTGACATGGTGCGTTATCCTGCTGGAAGTAGCCATCAGAGGATGGGTACATGGTGGCCATAAAGGGATGGACATGGTCAGAAACAATGCTCAGTAGCCTGTGGCATTTAAACAATGCTTAATTGGCACTAAGGGGCCTAAAGTGTGCCAAGAAAACATCCCCCAAACAATCACACCACCACCACCAGCCTGCACAGTGGTAACAAGGCATGATGGATATATGTTCTCATTCTTTTGACGCCAAATTCTGACTCTACCATCTGAATGTCTCAACAGAAATCGAGACTCATCAGACCAGGCAACATTTTTCCAGTCTTCAACTGAGCAATTTTGGTGTGCTCTTGCAAATTGTAGCCTCTTTTTCCTATTTGTAGTGGAGATGAGTGGTACCCGGTGTGGTCTTCTGCTGTTGTAGCCCATCCGCCTTAAGGTTGTGCATGTTGTGGCTTCACAAATGCTTTGCTGCACACCTCGGTTGTAACGAGTGGTTATTTCAGTCAATGTTGCTCTTCTATCAGCTTTAAGCATTTGGCCCATTCTCCTCTGACCTCTAGCATCAACAACGCTTTTTCGCCCACAGGACTGCCACATAGTAGAGGTTTTTCCCTTTTCACATCATTCTTTGTAAACCCTAGAAATGGTTGTGCTTGAAAATCCCAGTAACTGAGCAGATTGTGAAATAATCAGACCGGCCCATCTGGCACCAACAACCATGCCACGCTCAAAATTGCTTAACTCACCTTTCTTTCCCATTTTGACATTCAGTTTGGAGTTCAGGAGATTGTGTTGACCAGGACCACACCCCCTAAATGCATTGGAGCAACTGCCATGTGATTGGTTGAGTAGATCATTGCATTAAGGAGAAATTGAATGGGTGTTTCTAATAATCCTTTAGGTGAGTGTATATTAATGACACAGTACTTTAAGCTGTAACCCCATTGCTTGCTCAAGCATTTACACTCCTGCTAAATGATTTTGATTTGCTACAAAATGTATTTATAGACCTAAGGCTTGTTTTAAATGCTAGTAAAACTAAATATATGGTGTTAAGAAATCTTTTTTCCTCCATTCCCAATTCCCACCAACCCTGCCTTGCCGGCAGCTCCACAACTCTTTGGACAGATCTGTGGGATGGCGATGAGCGTGCACATGGTTCATCCAACCACATGTCGCCTAGGGCCGATTCTATTCGCACTGCTCATCCAACATTGATTTTTTTTGTCATATCATACACTGGATGATTAAGTTCATGAACTACACTTCTGCGATTGAATTTACAGGCACCCGATCTGGACACAAGGAGTCGCAGGAGAGCGACGTGGCAGGATCTGATTTATTTAACCCAAATCCCGGACAGCGCTATGCCAATTTCCGCTGACTCCTGCAGGAGGTCCGTGGAAAGTCTAAGGACCCATAGTCAGGCTCGAACTACTGACTATCATGACGTAGACTGTCCAACAATGCAGTGACTCAGCCCACCACGACATGCAGACCCCAATATGCCCAAAATCTACAATTGGAAAATCTTTAAATGACTAAACTAGATGGCTCTGTTTCAGAATGTGTCCCTGCCTATAGAAATAAATAATGTATAAAAAGGAAAATGTACAAACCAATTTTACATCAATTGCAATCAAAATTGTACATACAATTGCAATCAAAATTATTCAACCATCATTGCAAATCAGGTTTATTGTTAAAATGTACCAACTTTCAGCTGTTTGCAATGAACAAATCAAACAAATGAAGTAG
The DNA here is from genome assembly GCA_016801145.1 of Umbra pygmaea. NCBI lineage: Eukaryota > Metazoa > Chordata > Actinopteri > Esociformes > Umbridae > Umbra > Umbra pygmaea. Next base: position 11,586 of record JACXGM010006618.1, on the reverse strand, counting down.
AAATAGCTCAACTCAGCTAATGCATCAAATAGTTCCCCCATATCCAACTGAAAATGCAACTCATAATGACTTCACCAGTCTCAAAATTTTTCACTCCCCTAAATAGTTTTGGGATTCTATTCTGTGCGGCAATGAAACAAAACTGTAAATTGCAACAGGAAAATTATGCATACCAAGCATACCTCAAAATCTACCAAGGCTTGGTTGCAGAAGTCCTGGAAGATGCTACAGTGGCCATCACAGTCACCAGACTTGAACCCCACAGAAAATCTCTGGTGGGATTTGAAGGTGGTTGCAGCACGACTATCCAAGAATTTTACTGAACTGGAGGCCATTGCTCACAAGGAATGGTCTAAGATTCCTCAGGAACACTGCCAGAGGCTAATGTCTGGCTATACGTAGATCTCGTTTGCAGCAGGTAAAAAACATGTACTTAAGATGCTTGCCATAAAGGGGTTGAATAAGTTTGACACTGGAGAAGTCATTATCAGTTGTATTTGCAGTTTGCAGCTGTTTCGATTGCTTTTGTTTGATTTGTTCATTGCAAACAGCTGTACATTTTGACACTAAACCAGATTTGTAAAGGGGGTTGAATAATTTTGATTGCGACTATACAATATATATGCATGGGTCAGCATCAGTTTTGAAACATGTGGAACCAGTATATCATGCAGTGTTGCACTTTATTACAGGAACAAACTATCGCAGACATCATTGCCTGCTATACAGTGCAATTGGGACAGAATTTTAGAAGGTCCAGACATTGGCTGATGTTAGTTTAAAAGGCTGTATTACAGAAACTACCTACAGTAGCTATTTAAATGAAAATATTCAGGGGTCAATATTATATATCAGACTCAAATTGAAAGTCTGTTTCATTACCTTGTTAACAGTGAATGCTTCTTTTAAATTCTCTATTAATTATGTTTTTGAATGTTAATTAATTCCATTGATTTCATACGATTATTCTGTTTTAGCTCCTTGGCTGCTGTATTTATACTCATTTTATGTCGTTGTATTACAGGACAAAACTGTAACGTCCTGGTCTTCTACCCTCCATGGCTCCCTTTCACTGGTGTCATTACAGGTTCCCTGCAGTCTTGAACGCATCCCCATTCCTCAGATCATTACCCTGATTTTCAACACATGCTCCTCAGTGGTCTGTATAAATGCACCAGCTCCTCATTTCCTCTTTGCGAGGTATTGAGTAATAGCATTCCGAGCATTTCCATTTCACTGTTCCCTGGTCTGACCTGTTTTTGGATATTTTTGATCTACGTTGCTGAATATTGGATTATCCGTTGGTACCTTTGCTCTATGTTTGGTTTTCTTCCCAGTAACTGTTCCTGCCTGTACGAGAGCCTGTTTTCCTGCCTGATCCCTGCCAGTGTGACTACCAGTTTCCGTGTACCAAACCTTTGCCCGTCCGACTACCCGACTCGACGTCCTGCCCTTGTCTGTATGAGAGCCCTGCCCGTGGATTATCCTGTTTCTCTTGAGATCCCTCTCTGTGTATCAGACCAAGCCTGCCATTCATTATCTCTGTTGGTGCCTCCTGGCTATGGATTAAACTCCTTTCTCAAGTACAAAACGAACAATAATAAATATACTATATTGCACCTCTATTGTCCAAGTCATTCCGTTACAAAAACTGTAAAACAGACTGGTCTCAATTTATCTTCCCTATATAAACAAAGCTTAACACAAACAAAATGTTTTTGACTGCTCAGTAAACAAATTTGTTTTAATTTGAAATAAATTTGAAATGTTCATTATTTGTCACAAAACTGACATAGAAATGTATTACAATTGCTTCATAAAATATTTGGATTTAGAAAGAACTAGCCAATGGCAAATTTGATTTAGCTACAACTACAGTATTTTACTAAGTTTTAAGTATGTATATTTATGAAGTTATTCATCTCAACTATTGATTTGAGCATTACGTACAGTGTAAGATTAGAAAGAATAACAATAAAAAATACATTAATTAGAATAAATACACATTTCAGAAATGCCTCACTCTACGTCACTGCAAACATTTAATGATATTTTCGAACTGTGAAACACAGCTAACTACTTGAAAATAAATTGCACAACAGTCTAAAAAAATAAATTGCTTCAGTTTTGCATGCTAATTGTCACGCCCAGCCAGTGAGGCTGGCGTGAACGTCTATCTGAACTGAGAACGGACTCTTAACATATAGGTGTATTTGTGTTTCAGCCGCGGTCGGTGAATCTTAATTGGGGAGGACGGGCTCGTATTACGCTCAGAACCGGAGTGAATGGAATGTGTGCAAATCAAAAAAACAATTGGTTTTGTTCGTTGCGCACCATTCCATTCACTCCGGTGCCGAGCGTAATACGAGCCCGTCCTCCCCAATTAAGATCCACCGACCGCGGCTGTTGTGTTTGTATTGCCAGTGCGTGTGTACTGTGGTTTTGTTTTATGGTTAGGTACTATATTACAGTTACTTGTGTTGGGTGTTATGTAGCGCCTTCCTCTCTTTCACTTGGGTACTGATTGGGAACCGAGCTATCTAATCACCTAATCACTTTCAGCTGGTTAGATCGGTTCCTATATCAGGCCAGGTGGGAGAGAGGAGGGCGCGGTTCATTATCATAATGTCATGGGTGGAAGATGTGAATACGGTTAGGGGTGAAATGCTGTGAGCTGTTTGGGGCCGGATCGAAACTACTGCATATATGCGTTGTGAAAAGTGAGTCGCCTTCGTGCGTTTGTTCATGCGTTACTGTCTATATGGTTTAGAGTGTGCATTTTTCCAGGAGGAGTTATATGGATCTCCTATCCTGACGTTGTGCTAGTCACTCAGTTATTCTCAGTACTCGTAGTGTTGACTAGGCTGTACCCTGCAACCTAAGGGCATTGTTTACCCGAATTCGTGTTCAATAAAACCAGCAACCACCATTTCCACCTGCAATCCTGAGTCCTCCTCTCTCCACACCACTACACCCACGATTCGTGACACTAATTGGGGCCACATATCTTTTTTATTGTATGTATGATAATTTGTGTGTACTTAAATGTTATATAGTGGGTTAGTATTGAATCAAAAATTACTTGCAAGTTTGTTTTGTCACTAATAATTCTTCAAGAGATCAAAACTGTGCTAAAACGTTTATCCACCACTTATAAAAGGCATGTCAGTCTCAGTATTTCAACACCACAGAAAGCTAGAGCGCTAACATGCAGCCTTATAACAGCAGCAGTGTGAATTCTGAAAGAATCACCAAACAAAAGACAAGAAGACAGTGAGGAAGGTGGCACAGCAAACCAGTGTGGTAGAAACCTACTACAACCAGGTGGGTTCTGATGCTGAATACGAGGAGTGGGACAATGTGACAATGTCATCTGTGCCACCCTCGACAGCATCAGAGAGTTGACTGGCTATGCCCACTACCCCAACAGCTATGGGGAGGTGGAAGAGTGCTATAGCCCATTCTGCTTCCCCTACCGGGTGTTATGTAGGGTTGTCGGGGCTGAAGATAGGAGCTATGGGGCACAGAGTGAGGAACAACATTCACGACAGGCTTGGACTAGCTACCCCCCCACTCAACGGACAGGGACACCACTGACAGCCACAACTCCGCTTTAGCTACTGGCCACTCTAGCCAATTAGAGTCTCCCTCACGGCCTGTCCCGCACCCCAGGAAGTTGGGTGTGTTGATTGACCTTTGGGACCATCCTCTGCCTGGTCCAGTGAAACCATTGTCCTCCCTGCAGCCTGGTGGACATACATCCCCTTTGGCTTGCCCACCATCTCCGCTCCTATCCCCTGTGCCATCTACACCTGAGCCTGTAGAGCCCTCCACATCAGATCCTGTAGCTCCACCCAAGGAGAAGGAGAGGACCCCGTCAGAGGCCCCTGCTTACAGGAAGAGTGCAGGAGGACCACCGTGCTGCGCTTCATCCAGGGGACCAGACCCCTGCGCCCAAGGAAAGGGCGAACCCCCCCCACTCCTTGTCCAGTGCTGGACACACAGTTACCTGGAGCCAACGGGGGGGTTCCACCCCCAACACCGCATCCATGGCCGGTGTGACCCACAACAACCATCCGTCACCTTCATCCGTGATGAGTTCATTACATGATTCCATTAACTAATAGATATCCATAACTGTTCTGCAGCTGATGACATTCTCTCATTGTCCTGTTTATTAAAGTTGTGTGAATGTTGTTAGTTTGTCAGTGATTGTGGTTTGTGTAACCGGTCTGTGAGTAACCGGTCTGTGAGTGCCTACTGGTTACTGTTTTGCCCCACACGGCAGCTTTTGTTTTTGATAAAGTGTTTGGTGTTTCCATCACAAATTTTTCCTCAAGCTATCCTTGCGTCTGTCTCAGTATTTCAGCACCACAGAAAGTTAGAGCGCTAACATGCAGCCTTATAACAGCAGCAGCGCCAATTTTGACGTTTACGTCTTATTGTGTAGTTTTATTGAAAACAACCAACTCTATTCAGATTGAAATGTCATGTTCTCTGCAAATTTTACATCAAATCTAAACAGGCTGTAAAGAAAAACTAGATCTGTCCCAAGTTGAGCATTATTATATATACTTGTAAAAATATCAGAGGGTTATTTTGACTTCATTATTCTGCAATATCTTCAAACAAACTTCAAATGCATGTCTTTGAATGTACTGCTTCTTTAATGGAACTGCTGCAGGCCTGATTTACATCACATGTGGCCATGCTAACAAGCCTAGCCAGCAAGCCAGGCCAAACGGGTAGACACCATGGCCTTTGGCATGGGGCCGACGTGGGCTCGGCCAGAGCAGCACAGATGTCTCTGTAAAGCAGTGGGTGTTCTGTCTTTTGGGTAGTGAGAGTGCTTAACAGGACATAAAGCAGGATGAAGTGAAACAGGTGTCACTGTTGCCTGTGAGAGAGGAAGAGGCTAGACACACAGACACTCATACATGGACAAGCATAAGTGCATTCACACACAGAGTTCCATGAAATGAGCTTTGTCCGTCATCACCAACCCAATCCCCTCGTCTCTCTTTATCTCTCTCTTTAAGCAATTTCCCACTGCATTGTTCTTAACCCTGGGATAGCTTAGCCTGTGTTCACAAGTTAACCCTGAACCAAGCTTCACTATGAGCTAAGGACTGACACTTGTATTTGTATGCCCTGGGCTAGTAGAAATATACACAATACTATTTTGTCTGATATTAGACATTAAGGCTTTATTCTTGACCATGTTTCAAACTAATTAATTTGCAACGTGCCTCTCTGGCTCATCCTGTAATGTCAGGCTAAGCTTGCACCAAAGCAGGGCCCGCTAGCTCTGGGTTAAGTTGGTGCTAGCTTAAGTTAAAATATGCAATCCTCAGGAATAGCTCAGAAAGATTAAACATTCCTTTTCGATAATACTATTATGACTCCATAAGGCATGAGATGTGCTTGAACAGTGCACACAGTCAAGCATCTGAGATGTAAAGACATACTTCATTCATTTCAATTTTTAAAGGCCCTGTTTAGCTGAGAATGTTGCGTAATTACATCAGCCAATAACAATGTTACGATCATTAAAGCAGGTCTCATAGCGCAGGCATCAGCTACTGTATAAGGCTTTACATCCTCCGTAGACAGACTCTTTGATACCCTGGTTCTTTCCCTCTTACTCTCTCTCACTGCTTTCTCTTCTTTGTCTCACACACAAATCTGTTTATTGAGGCGGTCAGTCCCGGAGTAGTACTTCCTGAGTCGTGGATCATGTCTTCGTGTTGCTGTCAGCCACAAATCAAAACAAATATGGCGGTTCTGAAATTTAACTCTTTCATCATTATACTGCTACGCTGTTCAGTATGGAGCTAAAAGAGTCTCACTAAAGATAAATGCACACACTACATTCACATATGCACACGCAGGATTCATACATGCACACACATGATTCATACATGCACACACATGATTCATAAATACACACACAGGATACACAAATGCGCACAAAATTCACAAATGCACACAAAATTCATAAATGCACACACAATTCAGAAAGGCAAACAAAATTTACAAATGCACACAAGATTCAGAAATGCACAGGACACGATTCAGAAATATATTTCCGATGCACACACAAATATATCTTGATTTACAAACTGCTTGCGGTCTGTGAACGTCACTGCATTTGTGTGTGAATTTTGAGACTCCCCTGACGTGACTCGACACACAAATGCGTTTTTTTAAACAGGGAATGATCTGCAACCAATCAGATATCTCCCTTGTTTTAGCCAATCACAAGAACGCACCCTACGTGGGGTATTGTTTACTTATAAGCCAATCACATGAACGCGTTCACACAGCGCCGGGAGTGTTTAACTTAGATTACCTTATCGATGGAAGGACAGTTTTTTTGCCTCTGCCAAGCATTTTCTGCTCAAATTTCAGCAATGAAAACCATTACATTTCATTAGACATTTTAATATTTAAGTTGATTCACTAATGTAAATACTGATAAAAATGTGTTGCTGCAACATAAACTTGCATAGTTATATATTTTAAATTATCTTGTATACATTACGTTTGGAATGGGGCAGCGGTAGTTTTGCTGCCTTACAGTCGGTAGGTCTTCGGTTCGAATCCTGTCAATTCAAAAGATATACATGTGTAAAATATTTGTGGACGTGTGTATGCATATTTTTGCTGCAAATAGAAAACACATTGCCTGGTCTGACAATTCTCGGTTCCTGTGATTCACGCTAATGGCAGTCAGGATGTGACATCAGCAGTGTCAGTCTCTGGCCCATCCTGACTGGTGTCAACAGCACAGGCTGTAATGGGGGTGTCATGGTGTAGGGAATGTTTTCCTGGCACACGTTAGATCCCTTGATACCAATTCAGCGTTGTTTAAACGTGACAACGTACAGTGTCTGAAAATTGTTGCTGATGAGTTCCATACAGTCAATTCTATTTATTTTAATGGCCTGTGCTTTGCTTGGACATCGACCCAATAAAGTATATTTGGGATGAGATCACTTGTACCCACCCTGGACCCCCCAAAAAGGAAAAAAATAATCACCAAGTACAAATGAATGTATCACTTTTCAGTCTACATCAACTGTACGATACCAAACATCCAGTTTAGAATCATTGCTCCATAGAATATTCTGGGGTTAAGACATGGTACTAGATGGCTTTAGCTAATATATTGTCAGTGTAGGCTTGACAACGGCCTCACCATTGACACTGAACAGAGTTTGGGCACCCAGAGCGGTGTTGTAAAGCATTTTATGGGGAGAAGCCACTAAATATCACCTTGCGTCAATAATTTGTTTATTTTCATTTGCATTTGCTGGCGTCCCATCGTCTGAGGCTGCAGCATTTCAACACATGCTCACACTCTCACATTCCACAGAATTGCACTACCAATTACACACTCAACCACCACATAGACATATGCAGGCACAGAGCTCTCACATACCTACACACTCACACACATGATATATTATATTAGTGCGTACATATTTAGTCTCTTTGTACAGTAATTTGAGCTGGAGGAGGGTTGGTTGTTAGTAGTGGTGACAGGGCATTTGACTGTATCTCCAGTATGTCCCAGTGAAGAATGAGCCTGTCTCATCCAGAGAACCAGGCCCAGCTGTGGGCCAGCATGCATAAGACGCAGGGCTCTGGTAACTGGGTCTGACACATAGCAAGGCCTACGCTTTCAGAGCCTCATCCATCATGCTGTAGCTGCTAGCAGCCCTAATCACGCCAGCAACGCTCTACTTACTGCCCACCTCCACATACTGTTCATTACCATTTGAGGGTATCCTTCAGCGTCAACACACAGCTGCTGATGTACTGCTAAATAACTGTGCATGGCCAGGGAGATTCCCTAGCATGGAGCTCATTCAAGGGGCTCAAGAGGGAGAAGGGTTTGCCGGGAACTACTGGCAGATAATCAGTTTGATACAGTTTCACTAATGGACTTGCTGAAAGCCTAAAACTGTTATTCACACCAACCCTGGTTCTCGGGTTTTGGTTCCTCTATTTGCTTCCTGGGTTTGGTTCACATGTTTGGTTCCTGCCATTGCTTCTTAGAATGAGTTGACATATTTGGTTCCTAGGTTTTGTTCACGTGTTGGCTCCTGTCTTTGGTTTCTAGGTTTGGTTCACATGTTGGTTCCTGTCTTTGGTTCCTAGGTTTGGTTCACTTGTTCATTCCTGTCTTTGGCTCCTAGGTTTAATTCACATGTTGGTTCCTGTCTTTGGTTCCTAGGTATTGGTTCACATGTTTGGATCCTGTCTTTAGTTCCTGAGTTTGGTTCCTAGGTTTGTTTTCACACATTTAATTCCTAGGTTTGGTTTTGATACTGTCTTTGGTTCCTGGAGGTGGTTCACATGTTTGTTTCGTGTCTTTAATTCCTGGATTTGGATCACGTGTTGTTTCCTGTGTTTGGTTTCTAGGTTTGGTTCACATGTTGGTTCCCATGTTTGGTTCCTAGGTTTGGTTCACATGTTGGCTCCTGTCTTTGGTTCCTAGGTTTGGATCACGTGGTGGTTCCTGTGTTTGGTTCTTAGGTTTTGTTCACGTGTTGGCTCCTGTCTTTGGTTTCTAGGTTTGGTTCACATGTTGGTTCCTGTCTTTGGTTCCTAGGTTTGGTTCACTTGTTCATTCCTGTCTTTGGCTCCTAGGTTTAATTCACATGTTGGTTCCTGTCTTTGGTTCCTAGGTATTGGTTCACATGTTTGGATCCTGTCTTTAGTTCCTGAGTTTTGTTCACATGTTGGTTCCTGTCCTTCTTTCCTAGGTTTGGTTAACTTATTTGGTTCCTGTGTTTGGTTCATAGGTTTGGTTCAGGTTTTTGGTTCCTATCCTTAGTTCCCAGGTTTGGATCACATCTTTTTTCATGTCTTTAGTTCCTGGGTTTGGTTTACATGTTTTGTTCCTGTCTTTGGTTCTTAGGTTTGGTTCACATGTTGGTTCCTGTCTTTCATTCTTAGGTTTGGTTCACAATTTTGTTTCCTGTTTTTGTATCCTAGGTTTGGTTCACCTGTTTGGTTCTTGTCTTTGGTTCGTAGGTTTGGTTTACATGTTTATTACTGTCTTTGGTTTCCATGTTGGGTTCACAGTATGGTTCCTGTCTTTGGTTCCTAGGTTTGGTTAAATTGTTTGGTTCCTGTCTTTGGTTCCTAGGTTTGGTTAAATTGTTTGGTTCCTGTGTTTGGTTCCTAGGTTTGGTTCACACATTTGGTTCCTGGGTTTGGTTAAAATTTTTGGTTCCTGTTTTTGGTTTCCCAGGTTTGGTTCACATTTTTGGTTCTTGTCTTGTGGACTTAAGTTTGGTTCACCTGTTTGGTTCCTGTCTTTGGTTCCTAGGTTTGGTTTACATGTTTATTACTGTCTTTTGTTCCTAGGTTGGGTTGACATTATGGTTCCTATCTTCGGTTCCTAGGTTTGGCTAACTTAATTGGTTCCTGTGTTTGGTTCCAAGATTTGGTTCACACATTTGGTTCCTAGGTTTGGTTTACATGTTTTGTTACTGTCTTTGGTTCCTGGAGGTGGTTCACATGTTTGTTTGCTGTCTTTAATTCCTGGATTTGGATCATGTGTTTTTTCCTGTGTTTGGTTCCTAGGTTTGGTTCACATGTTGGCTCCTGTCTTTGGTTTCTAGCAGTGGTGGGCCGTCAGGGCCTGCAAGGCCTTCTCTGCAGGCCCAAAGATAATCAGAATCAGAAATGTTTATTTGTACTTCTTTAATATATTTTTTAATTAACACTATATATATTTGACAAAGTTCATTTAAATTAGTCTATATGGTGTTTTCATTGCTACAGTACGTTCTTTTCAGTTGCCTTGCTTTTAGCGCAGCTCATGTAAATGAAAGCTTTTATCCAATAAGATTTTTTCATCTTTGTTGTCTCCGGGTAGACTAGGGCCTTCAGAATTCCGAGTGAATACCATCTGCTGTTGAAGTCCATCAGGACCATGTTGTTGATTGTCATATTTTTAACCAATCAGATTTCGACTTTACTATGTTGTGTGTGTTCTTTGACCAAGTAAAGCGTTTCTGCAGGCCTAGCCTTACGTCAGCATCGTTTCTGTTGCTGATAGGATCATAGGAGTGGCAGTTCAATAAAGTTTCAGCAAAAAAATGTAAAAAAAAGTTTGCCATCCGAACAAGAATTAGCTTAGCTCTCCCGTGTCCTATTTCTTTAAACTTTCAATTTTTAGATTGTTAGATTTTTTACTTTTAGCAGAATGGCAGATGGAAGTGAAGAAGTAGCTTTGGTGGCGAATATAGGACTGGGCAGGATCGACTCTCAGCACTGGGGAATATCTTTTATTGGAACTTAACGCAAAGATGTGCTGTACAACCGTGTCATAGAATCTTTTTAGAAGAGAAAGGAGGACGGACTTCCTTTTCAAATAATGAGCAGCTTTGGTGAGTTTGATGGATTTTTATATATTTTTACTAGCAGGGCCTTAACTTGGGATGGGCCGATACCGATACCAGTACATTTAAGTACAGGAAAGAATGAAGGATGCAATTAGGTGCATACTGTAACTGTAGAAAACGGCATGAGGAACGCCCCGGACCTAGCTTCTGAAAGCCACCTACAGCGAGAAAAGACAAATGTCTGTAGTTTGCAAAACTTCTGGCTGAACAAAATAGTGGTATTTCTGAGTTCTGACATACTAACGTTAAGAAATATACCTAAAGGAAATACGATGTAGCCTATTTATATTTTGTTCAATAGATTACAGTGATAGTACAGCTAATTGTGTACCGATTATAATAAAACAATAAAATACCTTAACAGAATAATATGATTAGGTAATTATCCCTGTTTTGGAGAAAGTCACTTCAAACAGACATTCTCATCTTACACAAAACTTCTGCAATGCATAGTTAGGGCAAATGTCTATCGCGTTTACAATCGTGTTTCTCTCACTTTAATAACCTTTATGGAGTGGAATAAACTTAGCTTCACTATGAATATGGGGTGCATTATATGCCCAATGACAATAACCTATAGCCCTAGAATGTCATTGTGAGGTTATTATAATGCGTTTTAATTTCAGGAAGATAGTGAAGGCCTAGGTGTAAAATGCACGGCCCGCCACTGGTTTCTAGGTTTGGTTCACATATTGGTTTACGTGTTTGGTTCCTAGGTTTGTTTCACGTGGTGGTTCCTGTGATTGGTTCCTAGGTTTGGTTCAAGTGTTGGCTCCTGTCTTTGTTTTTTAGGTTTGGTTCGCATGTTGGTTCCTGTCTTTGGTTCCTAGGTTTGTTTCACATGTTTAGTTCTTGTCTTTGATTCCTAGTTTGGTTCACATGTGCATTCCTGTCTTTGGCTCCTAGGTTTACTTCACATGTTGGTTCCTGTGTTTGGTTCCTAGGTTTGGTTAACTTGTTTCGTTCCTGTGTTTGGTTCCTAGGTTTGGATCACATGTTTGGATCCTGTCTTTGAGTCATAGGTTTGGTTAACATGTTTGGTTCTTGTCATTAGTTATTGAGTTTGGTTCGGATGTCTGCTTCCTGTGTTTGGTTCCTAGGTTTGGTTCACATGTTTGGTTCCTGTTTTTAGTTCCTGAGTTTGGTTTACATGTTTGCTTCC
>JACXGM010006617.1:13904-32509 GCA_016801145.1 Umbra pygmaea | reverse complement strand
AGTTCTTTGATTTGGGTTAGCTCAGCCTCTCCTCCCAACTTTATTATTTATTACCGTGGCAAAATAAAGCCCTTGTTATACGGTACTCTGCTGTCTCTGTGTCCTTGCTCGCACCTACGACTCCATACTCCTGTCTCTGACCGTTTGGGCAACGAGGTGTGGCATCCCACTCCCCTCCTGGGGAGGCAGTGCGTAACACTTCCCTCCATTTAAAGCTTCCAGTCTGTTATTCTAACTCAATCAACATGACAGAGTGATCTCCAGCCTTGTCCTCGTCAACACTCACCTGTGTTAACGAGACAATCACTGTAATGATTGATGACAGCTGGTCCTTTTGTGGTAGGGCTGAAATGCAGTAGAAATGTTTTCATTTTGTGTGTTTCATTTTTATGGCAAAAAGGGACTTTGCAATTCATTGCCATTCATCTAATCACTCTTCATGACATTCTGGAGTATATGCAAATTGCCATCATCAACACTGAGGCAGGAGACTTTGTGAAAATTAGTATTTGTGACATTCTCATAACGTTTGACCAAAACTGTGATAGGCAATCGTGAATTTAAAGTTAGCTAAAATGAATGTCTTTAGTGTTTGGCACAATCAATCATTCTAGTATTTCAAATACAGTCGTATGCAAAAGTTTAGGCACCCCTGACAAATTCCATGATTTTAATTTATAAATAATTGGATGTTTGGATCAGCAATTTCATTTTGATTTAATCAAATAACTGAAGGACATAATATTTCAGTAATGAAATTAGGTTTATTGGATTAACAGAAAATGTGCACTATGCATCAAAATTAAATTAGACAGGTGCATGAATTTGGGCACCCCAACATAAATATCACATCAATATATAGTTTAGCTTCCTTTAGCAGAAATAACAGCCACTAGATGCTTCCTATAGCCTAATGAGTGTCTACATTCTGGATGAAGGTATTTTGGTCCATTACTCTTTGCAAACATCTCCAGTTCAGTTAGGTTGGATGGTTGCCGAGCATGAACAGCCACTTCAAATCACCCCACAGATTTTCAATGATATTCAGGTCTGGGGACTGGGTTGGCCATTCCAGAACATTGTACTTGCATGAATGCCAGAGTAAATGTTGAGCAGTGTTGTTGAATTATCCAGCCTTGGCGTAACTTCAACTTTTTGACTGATTCCTCTACATTATTCTAAAGTATCTGCTGATATTGAGTAGAATCCATGCAACCTTCAACTTTAACAAGATACACAGTACTGGCACTGGCCACACAGCCCCACAGCCTGATGGAACCTCCACAAAATTTTATTGTGTGTAGCAAGTCTTTGTCTTGGAATGTTGTGTTCTTTTTCCGCCATGCATAACTCCATCTTTGTTTCATCAGTCCACAGCATCTTCTACCAAAATGAAACTGGCTTGTCCAAATTTGAGTTTGTATACCTCAAGTAAATCTGTTTGGGATGTGTGTGCAGAAAAGGCTTCTTCCGCATCACTCGTCTATACAGCTTCTCCTTGTGCATAGTGCGCTGAAATGTTACATGATATACAATGACACCATATCACAAACCCACCCTCCTGCTGAGCTGTTCCATTTTCCTTGTGTATCGATTCCCTGGTCCTGGTTCCATTGTGTATATGTCTGGCCTGTTTCTGTGTTTGTTTGTTAGTTCCTGAGCACCAGTTCCCGTCTTCCCCTACACTCCTGAAGGCACCCGCCCCTGAGCACCAGTCCCATCAACACAATCCCAAACACCTGCAACCTCTGCCACACCTGGGCTGATTGCCACTCTCCCTTTATTAGGTTCATTGTACTACCAAGTGCTTTAAAGTCTTGTGCCACAATCAGCCAGTCTGAGCACTCTGCTTTATATTACTTTGAACATTTTGTATTGCCAGTCTGAGTACTGTCCCTTTATGTTTCCTAGTTATTTTTTTCCTAACCCTGGTTCTCTGTGTCTTCATTTCCAGTATCCAGTCTGTGCTGATAATCCGAAGCCCTCACTCACCTGGTATTCCACCTGCATTCCGAAACTCCTATCTTCCATTCCCGTGCACACCTAGTTGGTACCCTTCCATTTAGAATACACCTACCTGGTCTTCCGTTACCTGGATATCATTTCCAGGATCTCACTCACCTGGTTTCAACACTACTGGTCATAATACTGCCTCCGGTTATCCAGTACTACTTACCATTACCTTGAACTCATTCATTCAATAAATATTATTGTTATCACTTACCTCGTGTTCATCTACTTTTGGATTCACCCTCAAACCCTTGCCTGGATCCTGACACATCATCTGCAGCAAGATAATGTTGACCAGTCTCACCATCCTTCACCTTTGCCTCTCTTAATATATTTGAAAAAGATAGAAGTTCAGGGCTTAATGAGCTCACCAAATGGATTGTGTGTTCCAATTAATCAGTGCTAGGTAGTTACATGTATTCAAATCAAACAAAATGACAAAGGTACCCACTTTTATGCACCTGTCTATTTTTGTTTTGATGCATATTGCACATTTTCTGTTAATCCAATGAACCTCATTTCACTACCAAGATATTACTATGTCCTTCAGTTATTTGATAGATCAAAATGAAATTGCTGATCCAAACACCCAATTATTTATAAATTAAAATCTTGAAAATTGTCCGGGGTGCGTAAAGGTTTGCATACGACTGTATTTACTGTAGAGGAAATATAATATACATTGGTAACAAGGTGTTTTGTCTATTCAACTCAAGTTTGATTTGATTGTCACATGTAGTGAAAAACGCAGATGTTATTGCATGTACTGTGAAAATCTGGTGGATGGTTCCAGCAATGCAGTAATAATTAAAAGGTGCAAAAAGAAACACAATATGATAAGAAAGTAGACTAACGGTCCATGTGACATGATTATCACAGCTCAAGGGGGCTACTTAATACTGTAGATCAGTGTTTTTCAAAGTCTGGGTCCCGACCCACCTGTGGGTCGCAGGAGATTACAATTGGGTCTGAAAATACGTTGTCATTATTATTTTGTCATGGTTTTCTTTCATGGTTAAAATGTTATTGTTGACAGTACACCTCCACAGCCTTATGGGGCAGTGAACTAAACTGAGCACTTATGTATAGGTCAAGAGGGCCCTACAGTATGACTTCCAAGTTGTGGAGAGCACGGACAGAATCGCAGAATCCAGATATTAATGTGCAATTCAACAAAATAAAAATATAAAAAATCATAATCCTAAAATGTCAATATATTCACATAAAGTTAATAATTACCACCACATATCGCCTATTCTGAAAATGCTGTGAATTAGTAAATGCAGTGTCCTCTGTACGGGGTGTGTGTGTTGTGTGTGTCTCCCAGTATGTGCCTCTCTACTGCGAATTGCATGTAACATCACTACGTCTGCCCTTCTAAATTCCCTAAAAACAGACAACACTGTTTCTTGGGAGTTTGTGCGTAACATTACTTATGAAAGATGAAATTGTATATGCAGTGTGCATTTGTTTTTTACTGAACATAGCCAGCATGCGCCTCTAACATATCGTTTCTATCTAATGCGTGTGATAGTCATAAAAGTATCTAGGCTATTCAAAATTTTCCAAAAACACAACGTTGGTTTTTCTTTGATTCACTCACTAATCCAAGTTTAGGCTACTATTTAAAAGGGGAACAATGATGAATATCAATAATTTGTTTATGTATATAAATCGCTTGAAGTAATTATCCCAGCTAGCACAGAGCTGGTGGGACACAGGTGGACCAGCAGTGGCAGAGTTGGTGGTCTGCCCGGCGGTTGTCTCATTGTTTAACGGGCGGTCCCCTACCAAGAGGTCCACCGGCAGGTGAGCAGCGTTTAAGACCTTGACAAACTTCTTTCTTTAATATATTTTTTTGAATTTCAAAATTAACTTAAATGTGTTTGTACTGTATTTGAATGTTGTTGTAACCAAATTTATATATAGTTTAAAATATTTTTTATTATAGATCTCGAACATAAGACTAACCTAGTATATAGCCTATATATATAGCTGATGGACTAACTGGAACAACAGTATGAGTGCGTAGGATTCCTGGAGTATCTGTCTAAATCTGTGCTCACTTGCCGGTGGACTGCTCAGCCTCCAACACTGCCGCCGGCGGGCCGCCCGTTTAACAATGAGCAAACAGTTAGTGTACCGTCAGCTGTAACCGCCGGTGGCCTGCCAGCTTTGTGCTAGCTGGGACCGTAGTCTCGCTCATTGAATTCGCTAAAAATAAAACAGATTTTATAGGGCCCTAGTAAGGCTTACCTACATCAGACAAAATAACCTGTATGTTGAAAATGTGTTCACCCAATGTGCTGGTCGTTAGAATTAACACAAATAATTGCCATTTATTACAGTTTTCCAAACTTTTATTTGACATTAGTTTCACTTAGCTAGTTAAAACAGCATCATGGATATTTTTTTATCTGAATGTAAGTAAATTAATGCAAGTAAACTGATATTTGTGGGAAAACCACATCTTGGTTATGTGGGTGATTAAAACAAGTTTTTATAAAACAGGTCGGTGATGATAATACTCTCAATATTCAGAAAATTCATTTTGTATTATTATTCTGGCGACAATTAGAACTAATGTATTATGTTAATACCCCTACATACAATTAATACAAAAGTTCTATGTTAATACCCCTACATACAAATACAAATGATAGGATGCCATTGTAAGAGTGTAGAAAGTGTTGGTTCAATCAGCATTTATAGCCATAGAGAATGCATTTGTTGAATTTAAACTGGTACTTAATGGAGGCAAAACTAAGTATATATTTTTTTCAAATACATGTCTGAATACATCTGATAATTTGTGTTTTTTTCGAACATTGGATGGTGCCCCGTTGATCGTCTTGATGCTTATAAATATTTGGGCATCTGGATTGATGATAGGCTCTCCTTTAAAGTTGGTTTAAGTGGAATACTGAATCTACTTTTTAGCCTGTCATTGATTATGGAGACATCATCTATATCCATACCTCTGCTTAAAACCTGTTGATATGGTATGTATATCCTTGTGCCATTTGTTTTATTATAGGAGACAGGTGCAGTACCCACCATTGCAACCTTTATCAGAAAGTGGTCTGGCAACTCTTGAGATTTGTTATTGGACCTCTAGTGAAGATTGGATCCAGAGCATTGATTTGTGCCTGATTTGACAGGTAAAGGTAAGGGGAGAAGTGCAAAGAAAGAAAAGAAGAGATATGTGCCTGTGCCCCGTCACTGACAAATGGCTTCGATGGCATGATCAGAGTTCCCTGCAAAGCCACAGGCACGTGACAAATATCCGTCTCCTCCTGCCTAGCCATGGATTACCCAAACAAACCAAACGCACATACCTGCCACACCCAGTGCACATATGGGTTCAACACGCCTCCTTTCCGAACATAGCAGGGAGATCCACCAAACCGAATTCAATCAGTCACCAGCAAAAGCAAAAGCAAACACTGCTCAAGATCACAGAACAGTATTGATGCTACAAAATAACAATGTAACAGCGCACCAATTCCCATCAGCATTTATGGACACTAATTGAACACTGATCTCTACCCGGTACAGCCAGTAGAGGACTGGCCACCTCCTTGAATCCGCCCCTCTCTAGGTTTCTTCCTAGATTCCACCTACTAGGGAGTATTTCTTAGCTACGGTGCATCAAATTGTTGTTGCTTGCAATTTGTCATCGCAGGCAGGGCATTCTGTTAAAGTACTTTCTGACATATTCTGTTGTAAAAAGGGCATTATAAAATAAATTTGATTGATTGATAATTTGCAATGAATGTTACGTATTTTGGAACTCACGATACAATTGTATTCATTTTGATTTATCTTTCACTATGATTTTATAGGCCTAAACTAGTCTACATTGTTGTATCCATCACACTTTCCATATCTTTGTGCTAATTAAATGTATAGCCTTTGCCTTCTCAGGCTAATTAAGAATTAATTTTGATAGCCTCAAACATAGCAGGTGTACTCCTTTTTATCTCCCCATTTACCTCTCCTCACAATTCCCACTAACCCTGCCTTGTCGGCAGCTCCACAACTCCTGTGGGATGTCGAGAGGCATGCACATCCAACCATGTTGCCCAGACAACTTTGCAGTGTTTAACACAGAAGCCTTGAGTCAGATCATGCACGGAATGACTATGCTCACCAACTATACTTCCGCAATTGAAATTACAGTTGCCCGATCTGGACAAAAGGAGTCACTAGAGAGCGACGTGACAGGATAGATAATCTGATTTATCTAACCCAATTCAGAGGCAGTGTTATGCCGATCTACACTGCCACATGCAAGAGGTCTGGGGAAAGTCAGAGAATACATGGTCAGGCTCGAACCACTGACCATCGTAATGTAGACTGTCCTGCAATGTAGCAACTTAGCCCATGTCAAGGATCTTGAAAGTAAATGGTGGCCTTGCTGTATGATACAAATCCATTAAAAAATTTACTGATCTGTCATTTCCATGTCTAATTCATTAATTCAATAATTTATGTCTAAACGAAGCTGGTTTATTTTGCAAGACAGACACTGAATAAATCTTCAAAATGATATCATCTACTACAACCTTCTGATTGGCCAATTATTTAACACACAGCAATATCCCTTGTGCCCTCCCATTCAACCTTCGCTAATCTCCTAGCGTCAGTGAGTCTAAATTTTCCCCCCTCTATTCCCATTTTTTTTTGATAACCTTAAAATTCCTTAGCCCTCTCCTTATCCATTGTTTGTACCTGAAACTTTCCTTGAAAGGTTCCTTGCATGAAATAACTCTTTTATTGTTACTCCTCTCTCATCTGATGGTTCAGATGTCAAAAAAAGGACCTTAAGATCAGCTAAAGGCCACTCCTGCACTCCCAGGCCTGAAAAAACATGCATTCCTTATTTTTATATATATATTTATTTATAGTAATCAGTGTTCACATTTAAAGTAATGATGACAAAAAAGGGTACATAGCAAAACTTTTTTCCCCATACCCTCCCCCTTCCCTCCTCTATATCCACTCCACCCGATTCCCCTACCCCCAAATCCCACACAAAACATCCAGACAAAAACACATCACACAGACATACATGTATATCTAATTTGCAATAATAAGATTAATACTGATACTAACTTGGTTTATGGAAAATATGTGGGAAGCCTCTGCAAACTGTTAAAATATGAGATAAATGACTTCCACTTGTCAGAGAATTTAGAGTGAGATCCCTTCAAGGAGTACTTAATTTTCTCCAATTGCAAAAAAATGGACATGAGTTAGCCACTGGGAAGCTAAGAGGAGCTGACAGGATTTCCACAATAGTAAAATCCTGCATCTAGCTAATAATGTACTGAAAGCAATAATTTCTGAGTCTTTATTATTTTATTTAATCGAGTTACCTGGGATTCCAAACAGAGCAATTAATGGGCATGTAGTCAGGTGAATTTTGAGGGCTTCAGACAAAGTATGGAATACTGAATTCCAGAAGCTATTCAGTTTTGGACAAGTAAAAAACATATAGTATAGGTCACAGGGAGAGGAGTGACACCTGACTGCTGGGTAAATTGTGGATAGTCTGGACTTTGAGTAATGTACTCGGTGTATAACCTTAAATTGAATGAGACCCAGACGGACACACGAAGAGGTAGAACTTGTTTCTCTAATTGCCTCTTCCCAGAACTCCTTAGAAAATACCATCCCCATCTCCTGCTCTCAAACAATTTAGTTCTATCCATGGACTGGTCGTCGCATGACATAATCCAGCAATAGACCCGGAAAATCAAAGATTTCTGTAGGGATGAGATAGTCAGCAATACATCCCAGGACTGTGTTGGTGGTATGCAAGGAAAGCCTTCGATTGATTGGAAACAAAATGCCTCAACTGAAAATAGCGGAAAAAGTGAGATGAAGGCAAGTTGTATTTAACAAACATATTGGGAAAACTAGAAAAGTCTCCATTTTCATATAAATCAAAGAATGTTTTATTACCTTTCCATTTCCAAAAACAGAAGGCTTTGTCATCAACCGATGGGGGAAATGTATGGTTTTTATCAATGGGGCCCATGATAGATGCAGAAGAACATTTAAAGTGGCTACGGAACTGGTACCAGATTATGAGAGTAAAAAAAACGGAGTCATTTTAGCTGTGTTCGCAGAAGACACAGACGTGTTGAGTAAGGAGTAGAATGATTTAAAGATGTCGTTGATCCCCTCAGGGTCATAAACCATACAGTTTGAAGTATCTTGGATTTGAGGGATCAAATGAGAGGCAGCGCGTCGATTTTACTGATGCGCCTGCAAGCGGCTTGCCTTGTCCCCGTGTTCGTAATAGATGGAGCGTGAGTGCAACAGTAAACGTTCCGCCTCATTCATAGATATAAGATTAAATTCAGAATGCAAATTTAAACGTTGTTTATATAATTCAGGGGATGGAGTCTGAGCATATTTATGATCCAGCTCAAGAATCTCTGTTGAAAGTTTGTCCATTTTAACCCTACAGTCTTTATTTACATGTAAGGAATAAGATATAATCACGCCTCTTAAATAGGCCTTCAGCGTCTCCCATAGGAGAGAAGGAGAGATTGAATCAATCTGATCATGATAAAGAAAAGTATCAATTGCAGAGGTAATACATTTACAAAATATAAGAAGAGTTAAATCTCCAGCCAAGGGGGAGTACAGGATTTTGGCGATAAAGTAATTTAAAGTGCTACAGGGCCATGGTCCGATATTACAATGGGCAAGTAGTCAGCTGAAGTAACATCTGGTAATAGCCGATGGTCTACAAAGAAATAGTCAATGCGGGAAAAAGAGTGATGAATGTGTGAGAAGAAAGAGTACTCATGTGCCAGTGGATTCTGAAGTCTCCAAGGGTCAGTACATCCACTCTGTTTCATTAACCCAAAAAAAGACTTTGCCATGTTGGAGAGAGGCACAGGTCTAGGACTAGAGCGGTCCAAGTTTTGGTCCATGACACCAAATCTCCCGCAAGTATCAATCAATGGGTGTGTGACAATGGTATCCTCCCCAGTAGCCTATTTGCAAAATTAGCATAATCAAAGTTGGGTGCATAAATATTAACTAGTACTACGGGAGTGTTTCAGATCTAACCAGATTTAATTAAATACCTCCCGCTGTTATCTGAAATTACATTGGTGGGTGAGAAATGTATTATTTTACTGACCAAAATTGTCACCCCTCTGGCTTTAGAATTGAAAAGGGCGTGGAAGACCTGGCTAAACCTAGGGTTTTTTAGTCTTGACTGGTCTTTAATAAATAAATGGGTATCTTGTAGGAATGCTATGTTGGTTTTATTCTTTTTTAAGTTGGAGAAAACTTATTTGGATTCTTCATTGCTTTCACATTCCAAGATATGAATTTAATATTAGAAGCCCCCCCTACTTTGCTGTGGTCAGCCATTTAATGTTTCTCCATTCAGAGTTTTGTAAAGTAATCCCAACAGAGATATATTTGGGCAACATGGCATCATCAACTATCAAAAATGTATCCAAAAAACAGATAGTATATAGTACGAAACACACACCAAAAAATTTGACAATAAGACAAACAAAGCCCCCCCCATACCCAAGATCTCTGTTCATGGTGGGAAAGAGACAGCTGGTGACCGCTGACATAGACTCGGTGAAAGCAAGACCACTTGTGCATTGAAGAGGTTACGCTTACGAAACTGGCAAACTCCCACCTTTTTTTGTGACTAATAATATTATATGTAATAGCAATATACAAAAATCTATAACCCATTACTCAGAAAATAACTGAGGATACATAAAAATATAGCAGAGTGACCTGGCCTTAAATCCAAAATGCCTTAGTGCATCAAACTATCAAAGGGAGCCTCACCCAGCTCCATTAAGGCTTATTGATAAACAATTTTAGTACTACTGATTTATTAATAAAAAAAGCCATCAACAAAACATGCCACAATAGGCCATATTGGAAGTGAATGAGAAACAATAAGTAGAAAAAAAAATAAGTAGAAGAAAATAATTAGCACTGAAGGTTAGGATACTGACCTCCCTGAAAACAAGTTAAGGTTATAAAGAGCTACTGTAAACTGTGTACTGTAAACAGATAAACAAACCAGGGTGGTTGTTAGTTGGGTTTCAAGGCCCCCCAATTATTTGATTGGCGCAATTCTCAGCCTCCTCAGGTGAAATAAATTGCCAAACTTTGCCATTATACTTGACAGACAAACGAGAAGGGAAGCGCAGGGAGAACTTCACATTGTTAGCATGCAGTCTACGTTTAATGTTTGTGGTTTTGGCTCTCTTTGTGGCAACACCAGCACTATAATCTGGGAACAGAAATACCTTGGTCTGGCGGAAAAACAGTTGGTCTGTGCCCGTCCTTCTGAGAGCACTGTCCTTGTCATGGGGGTTGTGAAAACGGACAATAAAGCCTTGCGGCTTCCTGCCCTCTCCTCTACCCGAAAGGCAATGTCCCAGATGATTAGTGCAGTCCAGCTTCAGAGGTGACTTAAAGACCGTGGGAAGTCTCTCAGAAAGCAGACCGGACATAAAAGAGACTGGGACGGACTCTTCGAGACCTTCAGGGATACCGATCAGTCTTACATTATTCCGCCTTGAACAGGATTTTAGGTATTCGATTTTTTCGCCCATTTTGCGATTCTCTATTTCCAGACGAGTGACCGCATTCTCTAAGGTGAGCAACCTGTCGCTGTAAGCATATAGGTGAGGTAGCAGCCTCGATTGAGGATTTAACTTGATCGACCATTTTTGCAGACAGTTCGGCCAGAAGTTTGATTTTAAAAGTCTTCAGATCAGCTGAAGAGATCGGGGAAGATGTATCCTCCACTATACCAGTGAGCTCGTCGTATTGGATAGCAGAGCAGGTGCCGACTGCTGTTTGTTTTGTTCTAGATGGTTTCGGCATCTTCTGGTACAGGTAGGTGTATTAAATAATCTTAAAATATACTATTAATTCAATGGAGGCATAAAATTGTTAATTGAATTGTTGATTGGCTTTATTGCTTATGGATCTGTTGATGGTGGTTGCGTAGTATTCTAATTATGGCATAGATAATCAAAATGCGGAGCCTCCACACACACCACCTCTCCTCTCACATGCTTAACCAGAAGTCCCCGGTCTTTGTGTTCTTCAGGTAATTACTGGTCAAAACCAGTAATTCACACTAATAAAAAATAACTAATTACGTTGATTAATGCATTACACACAATACCTCACCCAAACATGCATTCCTAACCCCACCGTTAAACAGGATCGGTAGGTTTGTCCTTGCAACTTAACCATTAGACATCAATTAGTTTCTGTGAAAAACATAGCATTAAAGAATCAGATTTACAAAATAAGTAGTCTCATCCTCTTTAGATTAAAAAAGCCTTTCAAAAAATATCAAACACATAATTTTAAACATACTTGTAAACATTTCAACAGGCACTTCTGAATATTACTAAACAAAGACACCCTTATTAATTAGAATACCATTTCAAAAAAGACTACTACATGGTATAACTTTCACACACATTAGTAATGGTTTCTCTCATCTATGCCTACATAATTGCTATCATTCTCCACATTTGAATGCATTGCTTATAAATCATCATGCTCTCTGACCACAATTTTGGTATAGCTTATAAATCATCATGCTCCCTGTCCACTATTCTTGTATATCATCTTCCCAAACCTAATTAATAATTTGTCTCTGAACTAGCAGAAGTACTTACAATTGCTGCATTACTCTAACCCTGTCTTCGCCTGCTTGGTGATATGAATATTCATGTTTACTCTCCAAACTCCAAACTCAACGCTGATTTCATTGCTTTTTATAACATCCAGCATGTCCATGTTCCCGCTGTCTGACCACAAGATTCTAAATTTGTCTTTTTCCTCAAATATACCCCACAACAATGACCATAACCTTACCTCATTCTGTAATAGGTAAAATGTTCAACAAACATGTCTCAGATGTATCTGTTGAAATCAACAATGGAAAAAACATGTAACTTCCCATTCACTATTGAAAAAACCTTGTAACTACATTTGAGCTTGATTTTGGTTAAATGTTAATTATGTAATGACACAACCAAATATCTGATAAAGGCACAATACCAACTTTTAACGATGCAATGTTTAATTTCTGTAAAATCACAGGAAAAATATGGCGTGCTTAGATCCATCCTTGGTGTGACCGGATACTTTGGTTAACCTGAGAAGAAGTAATCAATTGGAATTCAGTAATGCGATATGTTACTTTTCACTTCAAATGTGTTCAGAAACAGTTTTTATACCACCTACAGCGATATTTAATACTATTTACATGTTAGAAAGTCATAGCTGCCATCTTGTTTTCCCATCCCTCTAGGTAGGACAGTCATGACTAGAAGTGGCAAAATGAGATGGCCAAATTATAGTATAGACTGCCATCTGCTGGTGAAATGATTGTATTAAAAATAAATTATTCACCCATTCAAATCCAAGGGATTTTAATCGCTTGTAAACGGCAATAAAAAACTACTGATCAATCATAAATCAACAAGCGCGCTGCATGACAACTGGATGCATATTGTCCCACTGGAATGGAATCAATATTGTGGGAGCTGAAAAGGTGCATAAAAATTAAGGAAAAGAGGAGAAAAATAAAAAGATAAAAAGATTAAAGTTGATTGCCTTGCACATCTGAACAATTTTTGCCCATTCCTCGATATAGAACAGAGGTCAGGACTTTGATTTGGCCATTCCAAAACATTTATTCTCCTTTAACCATTGTTTGGTAAAATGACTTGTGTGCTTAGGGTCATTGTCTTGCTACATGACCCAACTTTTCTTGGGATTCAGAGAGATGTCCTGACATTTTCCTTTAGAATTCACTGGTATATTTCAGAAATTGCTCCATTAAAAGCCGTCCTACACCAGATGCAACAAAACAGTCCTAAACCATTAACTACCACTACCATGTTTTATAGATGAGGTTCTTATGCAGTTCTTATGAGGTTCTTATTCTGGAATTAAGTGGTTTCCATTCACCAAACATTTTGCAATTCATTTCAACCAAGAAGTTCTATTTTTGACTAATCTGTCCACAAAATGTGTCCTTCTGACTCGTCAACGTGATCTTGAGCAATATAAAATGGACAGCAATGTTGTTTTAGGAGAGGAGTAGATTTCTCTAATTGGAGAAATTCAATTACTCTTACAAAACGATGGACACTGACTTTTTTGTTTATCTTTTAAAACCTTGACGAACTGTTTGCACCAGCGTAGTCTTGACGATGTGTCTGACGATTTCATCACGGGACCTAACAGCAGTCAGAGTATCATGGGCTAATACGTTGAGGTCTGTGTGACACTCAAATTTATTTTTATAGCTTCGCTTTTGGTCAGTCAGCTTTCATTTGAGCAAGTCTTCATTCTGATAATTTGCACTGGTGTGGTTCTTTCTGTGAGTGCATCTTGTAATTGGAATAGAGAAACTTTATCATTACATTATCAGAATATCTTTATGTTTGTGAAGACATGTGGACAGATGAGCTACTGTTGCTCAAATTGCTGAAAAAGTTAATGCTGGTTCTGATAGTATCGCAGTTTGTTGCGTATGGGGCTGTTGTTTTGGTGGCAAAAGGGGAAACTACACAATAATAGAAATTATTATTTGTTTATATAAACAATATACAGAGAATTAACAACACCTTTTCATTTAACCTGCAACTTATATTAGGGGTAGTGACACCTCTGGTCTAGTTTGGCCATAGATAACCAGTGAATTATTTAGTCAACTGGAAACTGTAACGTTTCCAGTTCCTCCTTCCTGGATTGCTCGAACTACAACTTCCCTAGTCATGTCTGTTCAGAACTACAATTCCCATAACCCGGACTCAATCATCCAAATTCTGAACACCTGCTCTCACCCACTCTGTATTTAAGCCACACACACACATTGCCTCTTTGCGAGGTATTGTAAGTACATTCCGTCTTCTTACTGAGCATTATATTCATTTCTGCATATCCTGGTTTTGACCCTGTTAACGTACCCTGTTATTCTTGCCTTTTGGATTACCCTCTGTGCCTTAACCTTGATGCCCAACCTGTCTAAAAGCCTGTTGTGTGTATCGACCCCAGGCTGTCTGACAGTCCACTCTGTGCCTTGACCCTAGCCTGCCTCAAGTTTGCCCTATTGCCTGCTCCTTGTCTGTTTGTTTGTCAAACCTGAGATACTCCTGTTGTCAAGCCTTAGATCATCTTGTACAATAAACATTATTGCTCTTTTTACCTCCTGGGGAGTATTGTTACAATGACAATAACATAACAAAGAAACCGAATGCTGACCATGAGATTTTGACAGTAGCAGGGGCACTAAGGCCATGTTGGCCGGAGGGCTTACAATAATTTTCAGGGCATCATGGCCAAAGGGAAGGGCAACGACGGCCATGGCCGTGTGGCCGCCGTAAAATTCCCACGCTGCTCCCGGGCATACTTCGAAATGCTGCGACCAGGTTTCGAACCCTTGCCACTGTGATGCAGTAATCGCTGAGGTTGGACTGCTTCCATGTGTACACGTGTGACCGTACCATGTCAAACATTTAAAAATACACAACACCCATATGTTTTTGTCCTATTAATCTTTTAGCATAGCAGATGGATGCAATCTTTAAAATATCACATCCTCATTTGGATGAAGACAGTGAATTTAGGACTCCCCATGCTCTCAGGTGAGTAACCATATTTAGTTTGTGCTATAAAAACATCATATATTACTGGACTCTCAGTGGGTTAGTAGGCCGGATCCCACCATCACTCAGCCACTCCCTTATTGCATGAACAGTGTGAGGCAGAGAAAATGTGAGAGGTAAAGGATGGGTTTTCAGGCGGCACATGTGGCAGGCAATGACAAGCTTGCGATGGATAGAGCTGAGAGGGAAAATGTCTCAGTCATAACGGCTCAACTGATGTCCTTGTCACACTGACAAAACGTAGATGCTGAGATAAAGATTTTACGACCAATACAATGATTGCTGAAGATGTAAAAGTGCGTCAGGAGGCTTTTGAGGGTGTGTGCGTTCCATGCTGCACGTGTGTGTTAGTTGAGGCTGGACAAACCTGCACAGCCATAGCTGTCACTCAGGGGCAGAATTTAAAACTAGGCAATAGAAAAGGATTTCTTTCATATATTTTAGATTAGGGGTACTCAGTGTGAAACATCACATCTTTCTTTCCCCTGCAGAGCCCTACGGGAGCAGACAAAGTTTTGTGCTAGCTGTCATCCACACAAATGAAAGGGAGGGACAAATAACCTCCCTGTTATTGAGGGCACTCTTTTACAACATGCAGAATCGAGAATGTGAATCACCACATCTATTTATACAAGATTAGCATTACTTTAAAACAAAAGTCAAAATGTGAACAGCAAACAAAGATTTCCTGTGTGACACACATGATCAAAGGCAAAATTCCTCTTACTTAAATAAATGCTCTCCAGGGCCTGGGACTCAGCCGTTTAATGTATAAAATCTACTGGCCACAGCATGTCTGCCAGAGAGAGAGAGAGAGTGTGTGTGTATAACCACTCTTCATTAGGTACACCAGCTCAACTGCTCATTAACATGAATATGCAAATGGAGAAGAACAGTGATTTAAGTAACTTTGAACGTGACATGGTTGTTGGTGCCAGACCGGCTGGTTTGAATATTTCAGAAAGTGCTGATCTACTGGGATTTTCACACAAAAGCATCTCTAAGTTTTAAAGAGAATGGTGTGAAAAAGAGAAAATATCCAGTGACCGGCAGCTCTCTGGTCGAAAAGACCATGATGGCAGAGGTCAGATGAGAATGGCTAGACTGGCTGATGGAAAGGCACCTGTATCTCAAATAACCACTCATTACAACCAATGTATGCAGAATAGCATCTCTAAATGCACAACATGCCGAACCTTGAAGCAGATGGACTACAGAAGCAGAAGACCACACCAGGTGCAAATCCTGTCAGCTAAGAACTGAAAACTGAGGCTACAATTTGCAAATGCTTGCCAAATCTGAAAAAGCATTGATCCATTCTGCCTTGTATCAACTTTTCAGGCTGTTTGTTGTTGTTTAATGGTGTGAGGAGATAGTCTTGGCACACTTTTGGCCTCTTAGTACAAATTGAGCATCGTTTGAATGCCACAGTGTAAGAGTTTCCCGGTCTTTGACCTCCCAGCTGGTGTGCAGGGAGTAAGGATGTTGATGTCACCGGCTTATTGACACCCCCATCCCAACTCCACCCCTTGTGCATGGCTGGGTTTCATCATCTCATCTACTCATATAAGCTCCAGATGAAAGATGCTCACTGTGCATTATTGTTTGTTGTAACCATGTTGTTGTAAATGTCTTTATTAAGCTACGTAGACTAATATGTTAAAGTCTTGTAATACCACCCTGTGAGGCGTGATGGACTGTGATTGACCTATTCTATGTAGACAGCATACCTGCATTTGCGTGTGACTCTGATTCCTTCCTGAATAACGCAAGCCTTACACACAGCCTTCCTGAGTATTGCTGCTGACCACGTCCATCCCTTTATGACCACAGTGTACCCATCTTGTAATGACTACTTCCAGCAGGATAATGTGCCATGTGACAAAGCTTACATCATTTAAAACTGGTTTCTTGAACTTATGAACTTTTCACAATAAGTTCACTGTACTCAAATGTTCTCCACAATCACATGAACTCAACCCAATCGAGCACCTTTGGGATGTGTTGGAACCGGAGATTTGCATCATGAATGTGCAGCCAAAAGATCTGCAGCAACTGTGTGGTGAAATAATGTCATTATGGATCAAAATCTCTTAGGAATGTTTCCAGCACCTTGCTGAATCTGTGCCACAAAGAATTAAGGCTATTCTGAAGGAAAAAAGGGTGTCCAAACTGGTACTAGCAAGGTGTACCTTATGAAATGTGAGTTTACAGTATTTGCCAGTTGACAAACACTGTGGAAGAACAACTCATCATATCATCATTGGAAATCCTGTTCAAATGGCAAAATATGCACTGCAAAGTGTATGATACTGTATAATCGTGCCATCGAAAATACTTTTTCCAATTGTTTAAATATCATAATATTATAAACAAAATGTTCTACAGCTTCTGGAAGCTGCAACTTTAAAAGGGTAATCCACTGGAAACTAAGCATTTTTATGATAGTTAAATCATGCTAATATATGACAAAAATACATTTTTAAATGTTTCTGTATGATATTGTTATAAATGTTTGCAACCAACATGAAAAATTGTTTGAATAAATTTGTTGACTTCAATACCCATTGAGCAATATTCTCTCTAGACATTTCTGGCTAGCTGAATTATTGTTTCCTTAGTGATAAGGCTTCAGTGGCTAGATAGCTAATGAATAAATACAAACCTAAATACAAAGCCAATATCAGCATGTAAAATGGTTACAGTATATAGTTGTGAAAATGTTTGAAACAAACAGTGCTATGACTTTACTAGTTGAAAACTTAAAATGTTTAACTTGGTAAAAATTGGATTTTTAGCTAAAAGTATTTGTTTATCTGGTTGCTATGCAAAGCTTTAAACAGAAATTAGAAACATTTTTTATTTAAAACTCAATGGCCAATGAGAGTATAACTATAATGCTTCCTTGTTGCAGACAATAAGCCATTTGTGTTCAGGCTGTTCTGTTGAACCCAGTTGCTAAGTCAAAGTTACCCATAATTCACCATGCATTAGATTATTCCAGTAAGATTATGCATCTCCCAAAAGTGTTTCTGTCAGAAAGCGCAAACTGCAATGCATCATGGTAGGTGGAGGTACTGTAAAAAGTTTATTAATGTGACAGTGAGGTTTGTTGCTTTAATACATTTAAAAAATATATTTAACTTTGTCATGACATGTAAACAAGTATGCCATTACCATGTACTTGCTGATATGATGATCTGGAGTGCATGTAAATGTTTTAAAATGTGTTATGAAATGTAATAGGGTGTTCTCCCATTTCCATTTCCAAGAATTTAATTTAAAGATGCATTACGCAATAATGTTCAGAGGCAAACCACATACAAGCTAAGGAATGTTGAAACAAAATATTTTACTGACTAATAGACCAGAGGCTTCAAAAAAAAAGCTATGATTTATGTGTCTGGGGGTGTATGACCGCTTTAACTACTTAAATTACGTGAAACACAGATTTTTCTGACTTGCTTCCTTTATCCCCTGTCAGTGTTATCCTAAGTGCATAAAATGATTTGCCTTTAACTATTGAACCCCATAAATATAGACATTTTGTTTGCTCATCGTTAGCCTTCAGCTAATTATGTTTAAAAAATATATTGTATCGATTTATCTAAATCAGACAAAACATTTTATTTTCATGATTTGCATATGATCAATGAATGGAAAGTTTCACGTAAATTGATATTTTGTTTTACCCTGGAAATCCAGAGTTCTCGCGAGAGCACAGTTTGAATTTGCTCAGCAAGTTACTCTGGCACCGAGTCATTCTGCTCATTAACTATGCCCTTGTAGCCGAGCTGCACCAATCACATCGGTGTATCTGATATAGGCGTGCCAGAAGCGTGTTAAACAGATGACGACAGCGCTGCGACCTCGAAGTCATTAGTA
>JACXGM010006617.1:0-13804 GCA_016801145.1 Umbra pygmaea | reverse complement strand
ATAAAATGGCTTTGGCCACTACAATGAACAAGTTAGACTTGGCTTTTTGTCTAAAAGAGGGACAGAAGACGGTGCTCGAATTGTTCCTTTTTAGGAAGGACGTTTTTGCTGTTTTTGCAAGAGATTAATCTACCAGTTAGCTCTGCCATAGGTGCTTAGCGAAAAACCACTGGTGATAGGTCGTAGTTATATCCAATTGCGTACCGTGAGATTTTCAAATGCATACTTGGTGCCGCCCATCGTGCTGGGTCATTTTCATTACTAGATCCCAGACCCATATCTCCTCCGGATTTGGGTCTGGATTTTTCCAAGCTAATTTTGTTTACCAAAATGGCAAAACAATATGAGCTGTTAAACCTGCGACTTCCCTAAAGACAATAAAGGGGAACTTAGGTCATCACGATAATTTTGTACCCTACCTGAGCACAGCGTGTTTGACACTGACCAAATACGAGTGGTATTAACCTTCCCCAGACAGGTTCTCCCACAGATGAGAATTGTTGTTTACCTCCCTGCTGTCAACCCATGAGAGTGATTACTTTAATCAGTTTAGGGAGAAAACAGGTTGATGTCCCTTAAATAATCAATACTGTCCTAGTACTTAAGTAGACAATGCAATGGACTAAAGGTGTATTTGTCACCTTTTTACAATGCACATTAATTGTTTCCCCAGCTCAGGGATCTACAATTGTCCCCTAAATGGAAAAGGTCTCAAGGATCAGGGAAAAAATTATAAACACAAGGCTCGAGAGAAAAACCATGTTATCAGCAGTGCCGAAGGGAACACTATCAATTTGAAAAACACAGGCTGCTCTGCTGCAAAGCTATCACAAGTGCAAATGAACCTTGTGGCGTTTATAAAAATGGCCCTGTAGATGCTTGATGTGCTACAACAGAGAGAACAGAGATGCTAATCCATCTATACTCAGTGTGTTCCACCGTATTACAATCAATTGCACATCAATGAATTCATACATTTGTCCTTTTCTTGTTGTTTTATTCTCCCGCTTCAATCCCTCACAGCCCTTTTTCACTTTCTCTCCTTTTCCTTGTGATTGTATTTATCTAGGCGAAGTGGCAGTGGTAGAATCATTGAGAAACCGTCCTATAGTCTGTGGTCGGTTGTGTGGTCTCTTTGTGCTCTAATCCATTCTGTGAACAACCATGCGTCCAGAATATCAAACAGATCAAAGCAGAGAAAGAGAGATCGGGAGAATTGGAGTATGTGATGACGAGAGAGAAGAGAAAGAGGCGATAAAGAGTAGGAGAGAGGAGAAACTTAACAGTGATCTAGCCAAAGCATCAGCGGGTAGAAAAAAAGAGGCAATTTCTGCAGTCTCACTTCACTACTTTTTTCATTTGACTCTGATTAGCTCTTATAATGTATCCCTGCCGTTATGTGGCTAATAAAAAGAGTTGGGTGGTAGAGAGGGCACAGGGTTAATGGTGCCCTTCTCTGTCTAAATAAACTCACTAGTGATATGCTCTGAAGGGAACCTGAGCAATTAAGTGCCTTGAACATCACCACTGTGCTGGTACTGAAAACATGACCCTGCCAGTTTTTCCCAAGGACCCTCCAGATGTTACAGTGGTCAGGACACCACACCTGGGCAATTATAATTGTTGGCTTGTTTTGATGACATGGGGGAAAAAAATCTCTTGACTGTGGCAAAAGTAAAGAATGGCTAAAAGTAAAATATGATGCCATAGGCCTTCGACGCATGGGCCTCCAGTCTAGAAACTGTTACATTGAATTGCAACAGAATGTTTTAACAACATAAATTCTCAATGTTGACTAATAGTACAGACTAGGGATGGTATGGTTCACGGTTCACTTGTCTCGGTTCGGAAGGGTGTGTGTCGCATGGTTCGTTGGTACACTGCTATTTTGCACAAAACGCCTACTGCTGTTGTGTCCACTTTCAACACCTGTGTTAAAACCAGAAATGATAAGCGGGATGAGCGTGACAAACACAACACATGGCAGCTGATTGGACCAACACGTCACGTGGGTCTGGCTGCTCCTGAATTACAAAACGCCACTCTAATGGCGTCTTGTTCTGAATATAATCTCATATTTTATGAAAATAGTTCACCGAAACATGTGAGAAATCGGCCATCGAGTTGCTGAATCTGTCTTTTCAGATCGACAAAGGTCAGTTTAAAAGATTTTCTTCAGATTTTGAGAGGCGGCGAGTGAGCCGATGTTGGCAGTTTGATAAATGCAAGTTATTTCAATTGTTATTCTGTAATATTTCAATCTTGATCTGCTAACAAGGCACAGAAGTACCTGTTAATGGCAATACACACTAATTTTTTTGCCAAATAAATGAAAAACGTGTTGAAGTCATCAATATCTTCCCTCTTTCTGTATCAAAATCTCACCTAGCTTTCCTCAGAGATGGTCCCAAAAATGTGCTTAAAGTCAAGTCAAATTCTGTTCATGAAAAATAAAAATAAAATGTAATACTGTATCCTAAATTGTGAATAATTAAGCTATATATCATACGCTGAAGTATATTTCTGGAGTGTTAACATTATTAACCCTAAAACTGTGATACAAACCGAACCATGGGTTTTGTGAACAACCCCTAGTTTTGTACTACAACCCCTAGTACAGACACAAAGCAACAAGATAAACCTAATCAAAATTATCATTATTTAACCAATTTATATAACCCTGGTAAATATAGTAAGGTAAGTATCAACTGTATGACAAGCCTACCGGTGAAATTTAATGACCAAGCTAGCATATGGATACAGGTAAGCAGAGTTGGGTAAAGTAACTTTTAAAAGTAATTGGATTACAGGATTACTTTACCCAACTCTGCAGGTAAGTAAGCATCAAAGTAAACTCAAAATGCATGTTCCTATCAAGCTGCTTTCCCCGTTGTACTTCTCAACAAAATAGAGGCTTAATAGACATATAGATGCTAAGCAAAAAAAGTTCATCAAAAATCAGTAAACAGGTTGTCCCCCACTTAAGATAAAACAGTATTGCCTTATCCCTATGTTTTACATTGTGATAGGCTGTACATACTGTACAGTCGTTATATTGAATGTCTAGGCTCAACTCCAAAAACTACAAAATAAAGGAACCACTCCAATATTTGACACATTACAATGCATTTCAAAAATGTATTGATGGGCATTCACGACTTGATTTCCTCTCTACTGGCAGCAATATATTGTGGTGGCAGCAGTTAGATTTTTTATTTCCAAAAAAAGTCATTTTTGAGTCAAATAATAGTGACAACTTTAATTTTACAAAAACTACAGTAGAAGACAAAAAAGGTACTATGAATAAATAATAACTGCAACCGTCTACACATTAAACATTGAAGTGGGCTTTTAACCTGTTAGGCATAATTTCCTCTTTCATGTGCAAATGGTTTACACATCAAGGTCACTTCTCAATTTAGGATCAGGGTCTGCCAGTTGATGCTATTTCCTGTTTTTCAGGAAGTTTAGGGATCCTTTATCAATATGATATCTCCTTTTGTGATAGAGAGGCCTACCGTAGCATTGGTAAACCTGGGATTGAAATTAACTTCACGTCTTACGCTATCTTAAAGAATTGTAAAAATGGCATTTGTGCCTACAACCTAGCTGGAAAAACTATCTCTCAAATTGACTGTTTTTGATAGATTTTAAAATTTCACGATTATAAACCACTAAAGATAGTCAAGTCTTTTGCTGGGGTCACACCAGGCACAACAAACTTTGCCCCCAAGAGCAAGCAACAAGTGATTCACAGTGGCTAGGAAAAAACACCCTAGTAGGTGGGACCTACTGTAGGAAGAAACTGAGAGAAAGGCCAGACTCTTAAGGGAGGCTTGAGCCCCTACCCTCTTGTGTTACACTGCAAAAAAAATCCTGTCTTAAAAATGTTGTTCCATTGGCCATAAAGTATATTTACATTTTTTTTCAGTTAAAAAAAAATCAAACCATCCTTAAAATAAGACATTTATTTTCAGTAAATGTGAACTTGTTGCTGCAAATGAGAACTTGTTCTTAGTCAACATATCTGGTTAAATAAATAAATAAATTTGTGTAATTTGTCTTGTTCTATTGGCATATTATTGTACTTATTCCAAGCGAGAAATAGCTTTTATTCATAGTTTGACTTATGTTTGTGTAATTTTTTTGTAATACTATTTAAAAAATAAAAATACTATAAGATTGTTTTCTATTCACATTAATTTACTAAAATGTCATTGTTGGATATGTAATGGCCCTCACCACCCCCTCAAATTAATGTTTTCTATCAACGTTTCTATCACTGACACAGTGAGTTTGTTATTAATTAATTAAGTCTAGTGCTCCCGCAAGCCGCTGTTCCATAGGTTTTCCGTTCCACTCAATGCTTGACACCCACTAACAAGTTACACAGTTACATGCACTGCCTCGTTCTGGAGGTCCAGGGGCAAACCAGAAAGCCCATAGTCAGGCTCGAACCACTGACTATCATGATGTAGACTGTTCTGCAATGCAGCGACTTTGCACTTGCGTCTTTTCTTTATTTTTTTTGGTGGAGCTTTGCATATAACTGTAGGTTAGGTACAGCCAGACATGGACTCACCTCAACATTAGAGAATTTGTTAGGTCTGAATGTATTTGCACAACTCAAATCAATCTCTATCTGAGAATAACAAGTGTGGAAGTCTGTGTTAGAACTACTGCAATGTCAATAATATAATTGTGTTGCCAGTCACATATTGTACAGCAGAGTTTTCTGCAATACTGAATATGTGAATGTTGTGTTGTTTCCGATGTACCTGAAGAGCAAGTCCATCAGGCAAAATCGATTTACTTCATTCCTTTCCTTACAAAAAGAACTTATCCATCAAACTCAACACAGGCCTGCCTGCAACTGCCGCCTGTGAGCATCTGTAGCCTATCACGCATTACATGTAAACACTATTACATATAAAGTAGTATACAAAAATGTACATTTCTTTAATATTCATTGTTTGTGATGCTTGCATTGTATTGCCACACCCTTTTCACACAAACTTCTGTTCTTGTTAAAGGAGAATTAAAATAACCAAAAAATTAAATAGCAAAATATTTTAGAAGTAACTTAGTATAACTTTTTTTCTCTGAGCACATTTATAATTTGCTACTTTTTACTTTTACTCTAGTAGTTCTTTAGACCAGTACTTTTACGTCTACTTAATTACAATTTCATTAAAGAACAGTACTTCTACTTCAGTAGGATTGTACAGTACTCTTTCCACCTCTGCAGATTTAATCTGTACTGCATTACAACTTTCCCATTGCTTACAGTTACAGTTGTTAATGTACCATTTTGAAGCTCTGAATCTGTACTTTCATAAGAAGAGCTTAGAAAATATTTTAAAAGCCTTGTGGGGCAAAACAATGTATATCGTAATCTTCATTCACTAACACACACACAGATGACATCAAATGATGAGTGACAGCGACAAACACTAAGTACATAGATGAGTAATAAGTGGTTGCAGCTGGGAAACCTGTGAAACCTAAATGTAAACAATTCACACAGGTGAGAAACTAAAAAAAACATGCAAACAGAGGAGCAACTAAAACACAAATGGCAGGTCTCTTAAGGTAGAATGTGACAGTAATATCTGTGTTTTATATACAGTGCCTTGCGAAAGTATTCGGCCCCCTTGAACTTTTCGACCTTTTGCCACATTTCAGGCTTCAAACATAAAGATATGAAACTGTAATTTTTTGTGAAGAATCAACAACAAGTGGGACACAATCATGAAGTGGAACAAAATGTATTGGATATTTCAAACTTTTTTAACAAATAAAAAAACTGACAAATTGGGTGAGCAAAATTATTCAGCCCCTTTACTTTCAGTGCAGCAAACTCTCTCCAGAAGTTCAGTGAGAAATTTTTCAGCCCTCTTAAGTTAATACTTTGTAGCGCCACCTTTTGCTGCGATTACAGCTGTAAGTCGCTTGGGGTATGTCTCTATCAGTTTTGCACATTGAGAGACTGAAATGTTTGCCCATTCCTCTTTGCAAAACAGCTCGAGCTCAGTGAGGTTGGATGGAGAGCGTTTGTGAACAGCAGTTTTTAGTTCTTTCCACAGATTCTCAATTGGATTCAGGTCTGGACTTTGACTTGGCCATTCTAACACCTGGATATGTTTATTTGTGAACCATTCCATTGTAGATTTTGCTTTATGTTTTCATTGTCTTGTTGCAAGACAAATCTCCATCCCAGTCTCAGGTCTTTTGCAGACTCCATCAGGTTCTTCACATTCTTCCAGAATGGTGCTGTAATTGGCTCCATTCATCTTCCCATCAATTTTAGCCATCTTCCCAGTCCCTGTTGAAGAAAAGCAGGCCCAAACCATGATCCTGCCACCACCATGTTTGACAGTGGGGATGGTGTGTTCAGGGTGATGAGCCGTGTTGCTTTTACGCCAAACATAACGTTTTGCATTGTTGCCAAAAAGTTCAATTTTGGTTTCATTTGACCAGAGCACCTTCTTCCACATGTTTGGCGTGTCTCCCAGGTGGCTTGTGGCAAACTATAGACAACACTTTTTATGGATATCTTTCAGAAATGGCTTTCTTCTTGTCACTCTTCCATAAAGGCCAGATTTGTGCAGTATACGACTGATTGTTGTCCTATGGACAGACTCGCCCAATGCAGCTGTAGATCTCTGCAGTTCATCCAGAGTGATCATGGGCTTCTTGGCTCAATCTCTGATCAGTCTTCTCATTGTATGACCTGAAAGTTTAGAGGGACGGCCGGGTCTTGGTAGATTTGCAGTGGTCTGATACTACTTCCATTTCAATATTATCGCTTGCACAGTGCTCCTTGGGATGTTTAAAGCTTGGAAAATCTTTCTGTATCCAAATCCGGCTTTAAACTTCTCCACAACAGTA
Source organism: Umbra pygmaea (assembly GCA_016801145.1). NCBI lineage: Eukaryota > Metazoa > Chordata > Actinopteri > Esociformes > Umbridae > Umbra > Umbra pygmaea. Next base: position 6,913 of record JACXGM010006617.1, on the reverse strand, counting down.
TCTCAGACCTGCCTGGTGTGTTCCTTGTTCTTCATGATGCTCTCTGTGCTTTCAACGGACCTCTGAGACTATCACAGAGCAGGTGCATTTATACTAAGACTTGATTACACACAGGTGGATTCTATTTATCATCATTAGTCATTTAGTTCAACAATGGATCATTCAGAGATCCTCACTGAACTTCTGGAGAGAGTTTGCTGCACTGAAAGTAAAGGGGCTGAATAATTTTGCTCACCCAATTTGTCAGTTTTTTATTTGTTAAAAAAGTTTGAAATATCCAATAAATTTTGTTCAACTTCATCATTGTGTCCCACTTGTTGATGCTTCTTCACAAAAAATTACAGTGTTATATCTTTATGTTTGAAGCCTGAAATGTGGCAAAAGGTGGAAATGTTTAAGGGGGCCGAACACTTTCGCAAGGCACGGTATATGGGTCTAAAATACTATTTTATAGAAGACAATTATTTTGTGTGGTGATTTGGATCATTCAATAATTATATTATTGTATGACAACAAACTTTGAAATGTTTTTAGTTGCTCTTCAATAGTTTGATACACATTTCAATGATAACATATAATTAAAATTCTTAACAGCTATAGAAAATATTAGTATATTTTTCTTACAGTAAATTTTACAATAATAGTTTAATATTCAAAATGTTAGTGTGAATAAACCTTAAACAAGGTTCATAATATTTCAAAACATTTGTTTCAAAATGAACACTAACAACTGAGAATTTAGAAAACATTATCACTGAAATGAATAAACTGTGCTTGTGTGGTGACTTGTGTGTCATGTTACATACTGTATGCTGTCCTAGTCCATGCCTTTGTTACAAACTCCAGCATGTGACTGTGCTCTTGGCAGACGGGCATGTGGCACTGAGAAAACCAGCGGCTGACTTTTCTATCCTTTGCGCTTGGGCAGAGCTGGCATGTGTTCTGGCCCTGACCATGAGTGGTGGTGGAATGGATCTCTTTCATCACCCCAGATCTTTCCATTGCCTCATTGATGACCTTTGGTGGGTTGCAAAAGCCTTCTGTGTGCCTCTGCATGTGTGGGATCACCAGCTCCTCAGGTGTTGTGCACACTTCACATAAAGCTGGGGTTTTGTGCCATAACTATGGTGTATGCTTTGTTGTCATACAATTCAGGAGGACAACAGCCTTTTGATGATTTTGTAATTAAAGATGCACTATGTACATTTTCGTTAATTTTTCCTGGCGGGCTCAATTTTACATATCATTTTTAAATAGGTTTTGAGTATGTTTTTACTGAACAGAATAACCAGAATACAGGTACAATATTACACATTTCTGATGAATTAATTTTTTGTCCATAAAAAGCATTTGTTGCCAGTTAGATATTGTGAAATGAATATTTTGCTATTCTAATTTTTTCTATTTGTTGTATTATTTAATTTGATATTTTCAACCCCTGCACCCAATATCCAGCTCCTAATGTTTACTAGTCCAAAACACATTTTCCGTATTTTGTATAGTTTTCAACAAAGATAAGTAATGCAGGTTCAACTTACCATGGCCAGGTTACTACTAAACCAAGCACTGTCCAATGCATCTTTCTGATTTTGGATGGCTGCATAATTGGTGGTATTTATGGCTTGTTTTGGTACTCTGCCAGAGGCACTCTAGTAAAGACATTCTCCATTGGGATGTTGCAACCTGTCATCTTACTACTTCCCTACACCCGCCCCCACTCTCTGGTTAGCTAGCTGATTAACACTATTAATTTATAATAGCTGCAAGGCTAGCTAACATCGATTTCAGACTAGAAAGCTATTTCTATTATTACTATATAATGTGTATCTCTCTAACATCTGAATGGATGTGCAATAGTGAACATATAATTTCTCTGAAGTCATTAAATTATTTATTTCTGTCAGTAAAGTGATTTGTAAAAATGTCTTCCAGTGGTTTGAAGTTGTCGACTGCCGATTTGTTGTCCATTATAAATATATATTCCTCACTGGAATATGCGTTTTCAGAATGCACTGCTAGGACCAGCGTAATGCCAGATCACTGAGGAATTATAACGATTTGTGTCATAAAACAACAATCAAGTATGACAAATACCTACTCTGTATTAGAGTAGTAGTATTATACAAGGGTTCACAAAGTGATCCGTTGGCAAATGTCCCATAAAAAGACAAATATCAGATATCACCCATTCAGTTACGCACAGACAAACGGACAGAAAGAGACGTGCTGCCGTCTTGGTAGTGACAAGAAACTTGGTAGGAGGATAAGTTTCTAGGATCAAAGGTTCTTATCAAATTCTATGAGAGAGGTAGTATTTGGGTCATTTTCAATAAATCATGAAGCACGTTGATTATTGTTGTAGCAAGAAATCAGTTTGACAAGTATAATGGATTGAATTCCATAGGAAATACCCATGGGTCCTCTTTGACCCACATTGAAAATTAGTGATGCAAAAAACAATTATTACTAAAAATAAAAACCAAACTATAATTTTGGAACATTAAAGACACATTATCTTAGAAATTACTGGAATATTAGCTGATGATCTTTTGTGAGGATGGCGTGGTGAAGAGAGATGAAGATCCAGGCAGGGTTCTTTAAGATGCTTGTAGGGTTTTTAATGAAGACAATGCAGGTAACAAGAACACACAGAGTAGTTGCAGGTGACACGAAATGTGAGCAACACAACAGGTATATATATATTTAACTACTCAGGCTCTGTACACGGCGTGGACCAAAAATAAATATATATATATCAAGAGCATATGAAAATATGCTCAAACATGACTACACCCTTTTCACAACTTCTGAATGACGACTATAGCTCCCAGGATTCTAACACACCACAACCAACAAATAATTACAGATTATTAATTAACTGCGCCTTCCTCTCATACACCTGGACTAATATAGGGACTGAGCTACCAGCTGAAAGTGCTTTGGTAATTAGACCAACTCAATCCCCAATCAGTACCAGGTGAAAGAGAGAAAGGCGCCACACAGCACACATAAATATTATTGAACACTCAATAATATATTCCATTTAAACCAAAACAACAGTGCATAAGCACTGGCCATATCCATAAGCAACACAAATATCAGAAATACACACACTACACATGGAGTCCATCTCTCAAATAATGTCCACTCCAGCGCACCCTGGGCTGGATGTTACAATAGGGAAGAGTTGGATATGATGAGGCACTTTTTACATTAACATCAAAGCATCACTACTTCAGGATGTTCTGTATCCCTGGAAATAATCAGAATTAATGTGAACAACAGTTTTAAAAATAGTGTAAAAAAACAGGCATGTTGTAAATTGAGCATGGGAACAGGATAATGTAATGATTCACTCCCAAAGTAAAAAGGACAATGTGTATTTAATACTGGAAGTTTTACCCATCCAAGGCTGCAACAGGTCAGGCGAAGGTACAAAGAATAATCCAAGGCAGAATACTTTATCAAACAATGCAGGGGTCAGGCCAGAATAACACTATAAAAATGTAGGCGAAGGTACAGAGGTAAATCCAAGGCACAATCATAAACAAACAATGCAAAGGTCAAACCGGAATAACAATATAATAATGGAATGCTCAGAACGGAGAAAATCAAATACTCACATTACCTCGCGAAGAGGCAATGGTGTGTGTGCTTTATATATGGACTGGGTGAGAGCAGGTGTGCTGATTTAGGGTGATTGAGTCTGGGTTTTGGGAATTGTAGTTCTGAGCAGGCAAGACCAGGGAAGCTGTAGTTCGAGGAACAGGGAAACGTTACAGAATCCCCCCCAAGGCGCAGCTCCTGAGGCGCCAAACCGGGAACCTGCCACCGGACACTAGGCAGCAGAAGACCCATGTAGGAGACAGTAGCGGCAGAGACCAGAGTGGCGGAGGCACCCCAGGGCGAAGCAGACGAGCAGAACAGGCAGGTGGAGGGAATCCAGGCGGGCCGGAGGGCGGAGGCAGTAGCAGGGGACCGGAGGGACGAAGCAGCAATGGCGGGCCAGAGGGCGGAAGTAGCAGCAGCAGACTGGAGGGACGAAGCAGCAACGGCGGGCCGGAGGACGGAGGCAGCAGCGACGGGCTGGACAGCCGAGACCGGGCAGGCGGAGGTCCGGCCAAGCAAGGCAGAAGCGAAGGCCGAGGCGGAGGCCAGGCAGGCGGCACCAGAGGCAAAGTCCGGGCCGACAAAGGCTGAATCAACGACCCCGCAGGAGGCAGCCAGGCCGAAGGGGCATTGAGGGCCGAGGCAAAGGCGGACCAGGTACCGGAACCACAGCAGACACAGGAACCTGGAAGGACACTGCACAGACAGACACAGACAAACAGACAGACACAGAGAGGGGCACAGTGACCAGGGCAGGCGCAAGCCCGGGGACAAGCACCGGAGCGGGGACTGAGGCAGACACTGGCATGGGTACAGGGGCAGCAAATGGCAGGGGGACAGGGGCAGTCAATGGCACTGGGGCAGGCAATGGCACTTGGACAGGGGCAGGCAATGGCACTTGGAAAGGGGCAGTCCATGGCACTGGGACAGGGGCAGGCAATGGCACTGGGACAGGGGCAGGCAAGGGCACTGGGACAGGGGCAGGCAAGGGCACTGGGACTGGAGCAGGCAAGGGCACTGGGACTGGAGCAGGCAAGGGCACTAGGACTGGAGCAGGCAAGGGCACTGGGACTGGAGCAAACAATGGCACAGAGGCAGACACCAGCTCTAGGGCAGGCACCGGGACTGAGTCAGGCACTGGCACGAGGACTGGAGGAGGAACAAGGGCAGGCTCGGGGACAAGGCAAGGCTCAGGCTCGGGGGCAAGGCTCGGGGACAAGGCAAGGCTCAGGCTCGGGGACATGGCAAGGCTCAAGGACAAGGCAAGGCTCAGGCTCGGGGACAAGGCAAGGCTCAGGCTCGACCTCTGGTGACCAAGGCAAAGCGGGAGCGACCTCTGGTGGCCGAGGCGGTGTGGGAGCGACCTCTGGTGGCCGAGACTGGGAAGCGACCTCTGGTGGCCGAGACTGGGAAGCGACCTCTGGTGGCCGAGAATGGGAAGCGACCTGTGGTGGCCGAGACTGGGAAGCGACCTCTGGTGGCCGAGTCTGGGAAGCGACCTCTTGGGGCCGGGAGGCAAGAGCGTGAGCGGCCTCTTGTGGCCGGGAGGCTAGAGCGTGAGCGGCCTCTTGTGGCCGGGAGGCTTGAGCGTGAGCGGCCTCTTGTGGCCGGGAGGCTTGAGCGTGAGCGGCCTCTTGTGGCCAGGAGGCTAGAGCGTGAGAGGCCTCTTGTGGCCGGGAGGCTAGAGCGTAAGCGGCCTCTTGTGGCCGGGAGGCTTGAGCGGCCTCTTGTGGCCGGGAGGCTTGAGTGTGAGCGGCCTGTTGTGGCCGGGAGGCTTGAGCGACCTCTTGTGGCCGGGAGGCTTGAGCGGCCTCTTGTGGCCGGGAGGCTTGAGCGGGCTCTTGTGGCCGGGAGGCTTGAGCGTGAGCGGCCTCTTGTGGCCGGGAGGCTTGAGCGGCCTCTTGTGGCCGGGGAACTTGAGCGACCTCTGCTGGCCGGGGAACTTGAGTGACCACTGCTGGCCGGGGAACTTGAGCGACCTCTGCTGGTAGCCATCTTGGAACTGGGGATGGTAGCCATCTTGGAACTGGGGCGGGTAGCCATCTTGGACCTCTGGAAGGAGACCATCCTGGCCTGGGAAGAGGGTTCTGTCTTTGGAGGAGCTTTGGGTGTCCTCTGGATCCGGGCAAAAGGTAGACCCGTCTGGATGACCTGAAGAAGGCGTTCCTTCCTGGTCCATTTGCCGGAACCGGACGGTCCCCAGTTTACACTCCAGTAATCTCCTGTTCCACAACTCTTCCTCTGAACATGAGTCTTCCCTCAAGGAGGTTAGCAGCCTGGTATCTGTAGCCCTTCCTAGGGGAACAGGAGTTTCTGGGAATATGCTGGTCATATTGTTTAGGGGAGGAATTCTGTAATGATTCACTCCCAAAGTAAAAAGAACAATGTTTATTTAATACTGGACGTTTTACCGATCCAAGGCTGCAACAGGTCAGGCAAAGGTACAAAGGATAATCCAAGGCAGAATACTTAATCAAACAATGCAGGGGTCAGTCCAGAATAACACTATAAAAATGTAGGCAAAGGTACAGAGGTAAATCCAAGGCAGAATCATAAACAAACAATGCAAAGGTCAAACCGGAATAACAATATAATAATGGAATGCTCAGAATGGAGAAAATCAAATACTCACAATACCTCGAGAAGAGGCAATGGTGTGTGTGTGCTTTATATATGGACTGGGTGAGAGCAGGTGTACTGAAATAGGGAGAGTGAGTCCGGGTTATGGAAATTGTAGTTCTGAGCAGGCAAGACCAGGGAAGCTGTAGTTCGAGCAATCCAGGAAGGGAAAGAGGAACAGGGAAACATTACAGGTAAATTGAGCAGCTATTGAATAAAATGTGAATATGAATAATAACAATAATGTATTGCATTTGTAAAGCACTTTTCATTATAGAAGACAAATCTCAAAGTTCATAGAAATCAATAAAATGAAATAATTAAACAAATATACAGTACATACCATAATAAGCTAATAAACCCACATACATACTCATACACACATACTGTTTACAGTATATACACAATAATAAAACAGCGCAAAGTTTATCCATTTGATTAAAAATAATTCTAAATCTTGTCTGCTGACTTACCAATCAAGTCCTAATTGTAACGATTCCCAATTCCCCTTCCCTGGACACTGCCACTTCCCTATTCCATCCCGCTCAGAACTACAATTCCCATTCATCAGTTCTACTTCCTGTGGACTACAGCTTCCCTAGTCATACCTCCTAAGAACTACAGTTCCCATACCCGGACTCAATTATCATGATTCACCACACCTGTATACTCCATTTTGTATATA
>JACXGM010006616.1:13443-32582 GCA_016801145.1 Umbra pygmaea | reverse complement strand
CTTTCGGGAGAATGTCATGGCGGGGTGGACCCCTTATATAGCTGGCGCGGTCACTGGTAGGAAGTGACGTATATACAAACTTTTCAGATGCAACCTGCTGCGCAGGAGGGATAAACCACTAGGAGCTAGAGCTCCCCCTATGGGGCTCCGCTCCACTCATAGAACTGGAGTTACAATAACTCCGGTAACTATCGATATTTACAGTGCATTGAGAAAGTATTTGGCCCCCTTGAACTTTTCAACCTTTTGCCACATTTCAGGCTTCAAACATAAAGATATGAAACTGTAATCTTTTGTAAAGAATCAACAACAAGTGGGACACAATCATGAAGTGGAACGAAATTTATTGGATATTTCAAACTTTAAAAAAAAATAAAGAACTGAAAAATTGGGCGTGCAAAATTATTCAGCCCCCTTAAGTTAATACTTTGCAGCGCCACCTTTGGCTGCGATTACAGCTGTAAGTCACTTGGGGTATTTCTCTATCAGTTTTGCACATCGGGAGACAGAGATTTTTGCCCATTCCTTCTTGCAAAACAGCTCGAGCTCAGTGAGGTTGGATGGAGAGCGTTTGTGAACGGCAGTTTTCAGTTCTTTCCACAGATTCTCGATTGGATTCAGGTCTGGAGTTTGACTTGGCCATTCTAACACCTGGATATGTTTATTTGTGAACCATTCCATTGTAGATTTTGCTTTATGTTTTGGATCATTGTCTTGTTAGAAGACAAATCTCCGTCCCAGTCTCAGGTCTTTTGGAGACTCCATCAGGTTTTCTTCCAGAATGGTCCTGTATTTGGCTCCGTCCATCTTCCCATCAATTTTAGCCATCTTCCCTGTCCCTGCTGAAGAAAAGCAGGCCCAAACCATGATGCTGCCACCACCATGTTTGACAGTGGGGATCGTGTGTTCAGGGTGATGAGCTGTGTTGCTTTTACGCCAAACATAACGTTTTGCATACTTGCCAAAAAGTTCCATTTTGGTTTCATCTGACCAGAGCACCTTCTTCCACATGTTTGGTGTGTCTCCCAGGTGGCTTGTGGCAAACTTTAAACAACACTTTTTATGGATATCTTTCAGAAATGGCTTTCTTCTTGCCACTCTTTCATAAAGGCCAGATTTGTGCAGTATACGACTGATTGTTGTCCTATGGACAGACTCGCCCACCTCAGCTGTAGATCTCTGCAGTTCATCTAGAGTGATCATGGGCCTCTTGGCTGCATGTCTGATCAGTCTTCTCCTTGTATGAGCTGAAAGTTTAGAGGGACGGCCAGGTCTTGGTAGATTTGCAATGGTCTGATACATCTTCCATTTCAATATTATCGCTTGCACAGTGCTCCTTGGGATGTTTAAAGCTTGGGAAATCTTTCTGTATCCAAATCCGGCTTTAAACTTCTCCACAACAGTATCTCGAACCTGCCTGGTGTGTTCCTTGTTCTTTATGATGCTCTCTGTGCTTTCAACGGACCTCTGAGACTATCACAGAGCAGGTGCATTTATACGGAGACTTGATTACACACAGGTGGATTCTATTTATCATCATTAGTCATTTAGGTAAACATTGGATTATTTAGAGATCCTCACTGAACTTCTGGAGAGAGCTTGCTGCACTGAAAGTAAAGGGGCTGAATAATTTTGCTCGCCCATTTGTCAGTTTTTTATTTGTTAAAAAAGTTTGAAATATCCAATAAATTTCATTCCACTTCATGTTTGTGTCCCACTTGTTGTTAATTCTTCACAAAAAATTACAGTTTTATATCTTTATGTTTGAAGCCTGAAATGTGGCAAAAGGTTGAAAAGTTCAAGGGGGCCGAATACTTTCGCAAGGCACTGTATAACAACATAAATGTATTTATTTAAACAAGTCGTGTGTGTCCTTTGACAAATAGTCAGGCCATGCATGTGTTTTGTTACTCACGTTATTGTTGACATCGCTGTCATTGACTAAGGTATAATTAAGGTTGGTAGCTGCAGACTCCTCATTAACCACAGTTCCACTCACATCAACCCTCAAGGTCTAAGGGGTTTTAGGTCTGCCTGGCACAAAGTTGACCTTTTGGCCTCTGGAAAGGTCATACTTTGACCTACAGTGAAGTGTCTTATGGTTTTGGACTCAACAGACCCATGGCTACAACATGGATTATAGAAATCCAACATCCTGGATCAATGAATTTTATGTTTAATTAAATATTTAGTTTCTTTTGTGTAAAAGCATGTAAACCATGACGAATAAGGGTTTTAATGCACATTGTGCCCCCAGGGCTCCTGGACCGGTGTGCAAAGTTTTTAGGCCATACAAACTATTCAACATCAAAATGCTGCAAACATTTCTTACAATATTTCTAGACGTTTTTGAAATCCTAGCTATTTTTTACTTCCTGTCTGTAACGTGTTTAGTAAAAAAGGTGTCTACAACATGATCGACTTTGAGGCGTCATAGCTCCGGCTGTGTTTGAGCCACAGGGAGGGACAACTAATTATTTTCGTCTGATCTTCCTCTTTACGATGGTACCAAGCATGTACGGATCGCGCTTGACACTTTAGAACATCGGGAGACTATGAAGGGTTTTAATTAACGTTAGTTTGAAGCTCATGAAACGTACCCGATGATTCTGGATGGACTTGGACCTCTGTTGACGTGTCTGGCTCTGGCACACGCGTTCTTTTAGTACCTTTCTAAACAACTTAAAAAAGACACACTTCTTTTTAGTTTCTAGGTTTTCAGCAGTGAAAAACATGTTACGGTCAGGCGACAGCATTTTCTAACTAGCGTCCGTGGAGAAGCGAACTTCTGATAGGGTGGGCTGACTGCTTGCCTTTACATGATTCGTCAAGAGATCTAAAGTAAGTCACATAGTGCCCTCTGGGTAGTGTAGTTTATGTAACATTAGTATCATTACCAATCTTTCTACATGCAAGAGGCATCGGTACACAAGAAAAAGTGCAGGTACGCTTAAGAGTAAAACGTAGAGGTGCCGGTACTGCATACCGGTGAGTACCGCCCCACTTCGAGCACTGATTGCAATAATCATTGTTTATTCACTACACAGCCAATGAATTGTAACCAAATGCAATTGTATTGTGTGTAACGAAACATCAAGAGCATGTGATAGCAAAAATAATAATTTAACATGTTTAATTAAAAGTAGAAAAAAGGTGTTTTACACACAATTTGATTGAATAAATTGTCAGTGTCTCATGTGAAAACACAATTACATTTGAAAAACATTCACTAGAGTCTGTTTTATTCCAACAGAATACAAATTTTACCTATGCAATGAATAAACAATGATTATTGCAATGAACTACGAGCGCTATTATTTTGAAACCGAAAATCCGAGTTTGTGTTGCCAGGCGAACGTTCTTGTCGAATGCCTACTGGCTTGGGCCAGTGTCGAACAGCACTGCCATTACATGTCCTCGAGATTAGGCATGATCTTACATCTTCACCAGACTTTGAAATTTGTCTGCCGTCGTGAGTAATCTCCCTCTGGCATTCTTCACGGTGCCACTAGTGTAAAAGCACGAAAGGCCGAGCTTGAATTTCCAGGTATGTCCCTCTTTGGCTAATGTATTTTAAAGATGGAGGCGTAACATGGCTGCCGCCAGGGACGTGCACAGACATTTTGAGGGGCAGGGGCTCAAGCGAAAAAAAGTATATATATTAACACAACTCTGACTTCCTTTTTTAAAAGATGTCTACAAAGTAATCAGTTCACACAGAAACCATGGGTGTGTTTTATTAATAATTTGTTTATTTTTGCACAAGGCACTACATCATTTTAATTATTTTGGTGTTATCAGAATACATAACACTTTAAAATCAACACAAATATTCACTCTAAACTGAAAAGGGCTGTTGCTGCAGTTTTCTGTAGCCTTGCGCGAACTTATTCAATAGAATTAGACTTCTAGAATGTTCTTTCCAGTGCTGAAAATAATATTTTTAATTTAGTAGTTTTTCTTATCATAGCCTACAAATGTCTTTACCTCGATTTACTGAAGCATATATGTAAAACTACGGTCTATGTGTAAAACGCATTTACAGCTGCACAGCTAGCCCATTGAGCATCTGGCTCGCTCACAGGCTGCGATGCGGCAACTGCAAATCCAATGGCGCAGGCGCCACTGACGTGCGACCAATGAGCCAACTCTACGTCATTACACGTCAGAGCCCGCCAAGGGGGCGTGGGTGGCCTCAGCCTATAATAGTCCCCGAATTTGCCATTACAGCAGGTCTTCGTTTATTCATATTCTGTCTGACCTATATTAGAAGCTATGTATATCTGTCATTGATTTGCACTGAATTGACTCTTAAAAATACGGAACGAAGTGCGTTCCGTATCAGTTCAATACGGAACAAGACTTGTATGTGTCAAATATGGGACGATTCCGTATTATACGGAACGGTTGGCAACCCTACTAGTAGCTCATGAGACATGCATGCTAGCAAGACACTAACTATATTTGTCTTTGGCTAATTAATCAGCAGTATCGAGGCACTGGTAGTTTAATCTTCTGTTCATCGCCACTCACCTCAACACAAGCAAAGAAAAACACTGCTGGGAGGGGCCACTCTTGCATGTGTGATATGTGCCGATGTGCGCCGCTACGCAGAGATGCGGGGGGGAGAGAGAGAGAGGGAGCGCTTCAGAACTCCTGACCTGATATTTAGATTCACTATTCAATACAAATATTTTTTTGACAGGGAAGCTGTGCGCAAACAGGAATATATATTATTTCTTCAAAAATAAAAAAAGCACCACAGAAAAAAGGGCACTTTTTCTCCAGGAATAGAAAGGGCAGGTGCTCAAGCCCCCTTTGATGTCTATGTGTGCACGTGCCTGGCTGCCGCAATTTGAGCGGCACCATTGTATGTAATGTGAATGGAAGATTCTACACTTACGAAAATACTTTGATTAGTTGGTGGAAGTAATTACACATGAATGAGCACATATTTTCAACAAAGGGGTTTTTGCTAAGAATTAACTCAAAGAAATACACAGTGTAGATTTAACCAACTGGTGTATTTAGTGCCCAAAGACTTAATTAAAAGAAAATGTGATGTTACAAAGTGGTAAACTGTCAACTGTGCCAACTTTTTTGGAGTGTGTTGCAGTAATCAGGTTTGAAATTAGTTTATATTGTCAAAAATGAATTAAAGTCACACAGTAAAACATTGTGTAATGTGTTAATAATGTGTTTTCAATATAGTACAGGGTGAATGAAATTTTCTAATTACACTTTTGCAGTCTTTTTTGGCATTTTCCATACTGTCCCAAATTCTTCAGAATTGGGGTGGTATTACCAGCTGCAGCTATTCAGCAATCAGTACATGTATTTAAGTTCCTGTTTTGGTCTTGTTAGCTGTCAGTCATTGTTTCATTGTAAGTTTGTGTTAGGTGATATTTTGTATTTGGTCTAAGTATAAATCATGTTTTGGCTCACAGCAGTCCTGTTTATTTTGTTTGAATGTGTTATTGAGTACATTTTAATTTGATCCTTCGCATCTGTCTCAATTTTGCCCTGGGCCTGCACCATCTCACTATCATTAAAGTTTTAATGCTTCTCTACATCTGATGTAGCAGAATTCAAATGCACCTTTAAAAGCAATTTTCCATGCCAATTCTATAACATTTACTACTTCTACTGTTGTACATTTTCCAGACCACTGCTCAGTTCATAGCGTTTTATTATTATTATTATTATTACTATTATTATTATTACTATTGTCATTACTATTTTAAAATTATTATATTGTTGTAATTCTTGTTTTTAAGCCCACTGCATAGAATCGCAGAGCCATGTCAAAAATAATTTCTCTGTATAGGATGATGTATGTTATTCAATGCATATGATAAATAAACCACTTTTGACTTTTGATTTAATATCAGCCGCAGTCGGTGAATCTTAATTGGGGAGGACGGGCTCGTATTATGCTCGGGACCGGAGTGAATGGAATGGTGCGCAACACACAAAACCCAGTGTTTTTTTTGTTTTGCACATTGGGTTTTGTGCATTGCGCACCATTCCATTCACTCAGGTCCCGAGCGTAATACGAGCCCAACCTCCCCAATTAAGATCCACCGACCGCGGCTGCTTCATATACATGTTCCGCTCTGTCAGATCTAATGGTCAGATGAGTGAAGAGGTAGCCCAGTGCGTGTTGAACATCACATTTTTCACAGCACACACTATATAATTGTTGGAAACTTTATGATTTCACCCCATTTCTCCCCTCCCAATTCCCATTAACCCTGCCTTGTCGGCAGCTTCACAACTTCTTGGACAGATCTGTGTGATGGCAAAGGGTGCACACATGGGAACCGTGTCTTGTTTTAAATTGCCTAGTCAATTCTGACCTAGAAATGTTGCCAATTTTTTTATAAATCTGTATTTTTTTGCTTGGTTTTCATTTGAATAGTTTTTCAGCTGTCTGTTGTTTGAGTTTTTGCCATGCAAATTTTTAGACATAATGGCCCTCATTCATCAAACATGCGTAGAAACCAGTGTAGATCTGAGCACAGAAATCATCTGACGACGAGACTCACTTTTGATTTACAAAACATTCTTATCACTCCAATTCCAGCGTACGAATGAGGGGCTGTTGATAAACCAGACGGTTGAAAACAATCATAATTTAAATAACACGCCCACAAATATGCATGTATTAGAGGCCTAGCCCTTAGAATTTACGACATGGATAAGCGAAATCCGGCAAAGAAAATGATTTCTTCTGAGATAAAATAAAGACACTCATGTCTCAGGTGCAGGCCAACCGCTTGGTTTTAATTGGAAGCTTAAAAACAGGCGTCAATTGTTCAAGTAAAATGCGGTGTTGACTGAGATTACTGATATAGTCATTGAAAGCAATTAACGAGAACCTGAAGTGTATTTCAAATAAATAATTATTTTCACTAAACATTCCACGTTGTATTTTTTAACTAGCTTTTTTACCCAAAATAGCACTTACTATATTAGAAGCTCAGAATAAGATCATGTTTCCTTCGGTGGCTGATTTGGCCTCTGATCTTCATTGAATGGCACCGTTCTCCAGCGCAACATCGTGGAGAACCCCGCATGCCATAATTATGTTGCAGGCCTGCTCTGGTGTGTATAGTAGTCCCCCACCCCACCCCGCTTACCCAAGATAGAGCCACCTGCCCTTGAGCAAACCTATACATCACTCCGTGGTTCGTGTGCGTGTGTGCGCACTGTTAAACCTGCGTTCCTGCTTGTTTCGGGATTTGCAAGTGGTGTTAGGTACTCAGTCAGGGCATAACCTTTTTCACCGAGAGGAATCACATCCAACCGTTTCACCAAAGAACTATGTAGAACTAATAATAATTGTAAGAGGGCGTAACTCACCGAGTAGATGACTCCAGCCATGCAGTGCGCTCTCCTGTAGCGTTGTTCCAATGCTGCAGTTTAGAAAAATAAAGACGCGCGTCCCACCCAGCCACTGGGCTACCATATACAGAACAAACATCCTGGCATCACATATGATCTGAACGTTGATTGAATTAAAGTTTTTGCGATTGATAAATACGTAACCATTCATGGATGGTGGCTACAGACCACCATCAGCTTCACAACTTCTTGGACAGATCTGTGTGATGGCAAAGGGTGCACACATGGGAACCGTGTCTTGTTTTAAATTGCCTAGTCAATTCTGACCTAGAAATGTTGTTAATTTTTTTCTAAATCTGTATTTTTTTGCTTGGTTTTAATTCGAATAGTTTTTCAGCTGGCTGTTGTTTGAGTTTTTGCCATGCAAATTTTTAGACATAATGGCCCTCATTCATCAAACATGCGTATAAACCAGTGTAGATCTGAGCGCAGAAATCATCAATCAATCACCCAATTCGCCCCAATTGGAAACCCAGCAATCTCATAAAATTGTATTTTTATCATAGATTGAAAACACCAGAAAGGGACTTCATAGCCGACAAAACTGCTGACATGCATCGGCTATTGTTGGCTGTGATATACCAGACCTGTCCCTGATCTCCCGTTGAAAGCACCCAATGTAGAGAGCGCGCATTAAGGTCCACCAGATCTGCCATCGCTTTGACTACAGGACTGCCAAAGTGCTTGTTTAAATAATATATATATATTTTTTGATTGAAATTGTTTGCCTAATTTCTGCCCTCATGTTCTAGGCCACCACAAAGTGAAAGGGAAAAAATAAACCACTTAATGGCAATGTGCTGTATATAATTAATTCGTAATTCTAAAATGCAATTTGCAATATGGAGTAGTTGCGATGCAGACACATTTATAAATGATTGCTGGTTCAACAATTTACTGAACCGGGTGGTTATACCATGAACACCGCTAGTCACACTAGAGAATTTGCGTACACGAAGTCGGACCAGACGTGAGATTTTATCGCAGCCTACGATCACATTCAAATTGATAAATCCCTTGCCTTGCGTAGGAATTGGCGTAAGCCCGACGTGCGCCTCTTTTAGGTCGTATGCACGTTTCATAAATGAGGGCCAATGGCTTCTCTGACTTTGCTCGGGACTAAAGCATGAGGCAGCACAAATTGGCATAGCACTGCCCAGTATTTGGGATAGATAAGTCAGATTATCTACCCTGCCACCTCACTCTCCAGCGCCCCCGTGTGTGCAGATCGGGCGCCTGTAAAATCGATCATGGAACTATAGTTGATGAGTGTAATCATCCCATACATGAACTGACTAAAGGCTTCTGGGTTGGATGAACAGTGCCAAAAGTATCAGCAGGCTCAGCGAAATGTGGTTGGGTGAATCATGTGACCACTCTTCACCATCCTGCATCTAGGGTTGGGGAGTGGCCGACGTGGCAGGGTTAGTTGGGAAAAATTGGATTTTGTAAACCAGTACCTAATTTAATCACCCTTCCTTCCCCAGAGGATTCGTCCCAGGACGCCATCACACTCGATGTTGGGGGAATATAATAAACTGGAGGACCGGCCCGTGGGGCTATAGGACTGGGTTGGAGACCTGTGGACCCGGCCTGTAGAGCAGTAGGCTCTGGCTGGGGAACTGAAAACAGGAAACTCTGGTGGAGAGATATCAGGACCCAGGGGAAGATGAAGAATATCTGGATCCAGGATGACACATTCCTCTTCCTCATCCAAACTCCCTTCAGAAAAATCCTCCTCAGACCAGTACTCCTCTGGCCCAAAATATTTCCCCTCCGTAGCGCTCCATATCCATTTTATGCTTTGTCTCAGAAATAAGGCACAGCATTGCCTCTTGTTCATTCCAAAAGGAGGCCAGTAGCTTGGCTCCATAGTCCCTGAAAAACACTGCCTCCTTGTTTTGAAGGTGAGTCATTCTGTCACTAAATTTATATACAATAGTGGGCAGCAGAAAGATGCGCTTTCCAACTCAAATAAAGTTTATTCACAACCCATGCTTACTTGTGTGAAGACACAAGGAGAAAACAACAAACACTAATACTAATAGTTTTATTATACAATCAACTCGATTCAGGGGTGGGACAAAATAAGATCAGGAATTCAACCAATTGCATTGATTGAATCTACACCGCATTCCAAATGATTATGCAAATTATATTTTACACTGATTTTCTTAAATAGTCGATGCAAATGACAGTCAGTATAATTTAAGTCACCAACCGTTAGGGTATAAGTCGAATTTCATTGAACAAACCACCCAATGTAAACAGTATTTTGTTCAAAAATAAAAAACTCAAAATGCACTGTTCCAAATTATTATGTGCAACAGAGTTTCAAAACATTTTATAGGTTGTAAAGAACTGAAAATGGTCATTTGTTGAATTTACTGAAAAGCTATTTCAATCAAACACATCTTAACAGGGCAGCCAATGACAGAGGTATGCTTTGCAGCATGAGATGATGCATTGTCATGCATGAATATGATTTTGCTATGGAAGGCATGGTTCTTCTTTTTGTACCCCACAAAATCACCAGTGTTCTATATAAACACTGAGAGTGTTACTTTAACACTCTCAGAGTTGATTTAACACTGGTGATTTTGCTGACCATGGAAGAAAGTGGTCAGTTAGAAACTCTATATACTTTTTCGAGGTCATTTTCACACACTTTCAGGGACCCTGAAACAAAGACTGTTTGATAATTAGTTAGTTTAGGTTAACTTTATTGTCCCCTAGGGGAAATTCTGCTTGGGCACAGTGCAAAGTTGCTTCATAAAAACAAAACAAAATACAACATCACGAAAGACATCACAAATCACGAAAACACATCAACAGACATTGTTGACATCACAATTAAGATGCAAGTGCTGAAGTGCTAGTGTGGTTGTTGTACATTGCTCCATTGCACTGAAATTTGTGTAAAATGCATATGCTAAGGTGCTAGTATGTTTATTGCACGTTGCCCTATTGCACCGGTATCATAAATAAGGTGCTGAAGTGCTCACATATTTATTGCACACAGCTCTATTTCACATCATTCAGCAGCTTAATGGAGGCGGGCACAAATGATAATTTTAGGCGATTAGCTTTACATTTTGGTACACGGAGTCTTCTTCCTGATGGCAGGGTTTCGTATTCAGGGAAGAGGGGATGTTGATGGTCTGATTTAATTTTCATAGCCGGTTTCATAATTGCCTGTCCCATATTGCTTGAAACCTGTGGCCTGCTTAATAATGTGGAACATCCTTCTTAAGTAGTTTAATTGGGCCTTCTTAAGTTCCTTTAATTGGGCTCACCTGGCAAACAAATTTTCACAGGTGTTTGAGATTGATTTTGGTGATCCAAAGAGCTTAGAGACACAATACCCTGCATGAGTTTGATTGAAAAACAAAATAGTTAATGTTTATGACACTTAATTTCAATTTGCATAATAATTTGGAACGTGGTGTAGCTGTAGTTTTCAAAAATTGGTAACTTTTGGAAACTTATGGTGGCTGAGTTGGGAACTAAAGAATGCATTACACATGTCAGGAACGTGACCGGTAAAATTATTTTTTTTTGCTGTTTGGGGGTCTAGAGTAGCCTGACAAGCCAAACCCACATCAAGATGTTGGGTCTGGGAACTCACAATTGGCAGTGCTCAATTTGAGGGGTGGGATAAATGGTTGTCTTTCAAATTCCCTCTGCACGCAATAGGATAGCGCAACGACCAACCAGAGCAACAAAGTATCCGGTCGGCAAAACTCCGAACACATCTTCCTTTTGTAAGAATGACTTCATTGCTGTTCTTTGTTCTTTTCTCAAAGAAAAGATTAACTCCAAGTCTACCAGAGTTGCGGCCAAAGCCGATTCGAAAGACCGCTGTTCGCCAGCAGCAATAATTTCTTTGTTTTCCCATAATTACGTTAAGCCCACCCACCAACTCTATGCACGATGTGATTGGCCGGACCAGAATTCGGTTTTTCCAGCTCGCAAGCCAACGGAGAGTTGCTAAACTGACCCTAGCTGCAAATAATATTTTGCAGCTAGAGTGCCTCTAAAATGCTAGGGTAGGTCTAGAACATTCCTTTAATACCACTTCTTGTTTACAAAACAAAATGTTTAGAGCATTAGAACCAGGGATCTTTCGGACACAAGTCAGAACATGTTTAGTTAGCCTGACTGCAACATCAACATCAGTCAGACTGGAACATTAAACAATTTGTTCTTGAGTTGTGTTAAGCAGAAGGTGATTTTGTATTTTGGTTCTACAAAGCTGTGTACATTGGTAACATTCATTGATCAGTTTAAATAATTGATGTACCATGTAATACATTTTCAAACATGTATTTTCTTCTCACATGCAACTGGACAGTTGTTGGTCAGACCACGTTTTCACTTCTCAGACAGAGGAGCGCGAATTAGACCTGCTGTAGAATTAATTGCAGGTCAAACTAATGAATAAAATGAACAAGTCACTGAAAAATCGAGGTTCAAGTGAAAGTAGTTCAAAAGAACGATTAGAAATTTGGTGGGGGTGGAGACTGTGTTCTTTTCCTGCACTACACAAGGCACTTTCTGTCTGACATTTTGACTAGTGTTCAGGGACTAATAAAATGGTAATAATTTTTTTACTTTTCACCATTTTCACTATTAAGCTAAAATAAAGATTGTGTACACAAATTATAGAGACCTGTCATAGTTTAAAGTTTAACCAGCAAGGTTGTAGTTAATCTGACTACTGCATCCAGCTGTGTCTGTGATGACCAATCCTGCCACTGCCGTCTCCATGCCCACTCTGTTTCCATGGAAACCCGGAAAGGGAACTTTCAGTGGCCTTCCTGGAGAAGGAGGAATGCACTTCAAATATCCCAAAACACATATACAATACACAACAACACAAATAAAACCACACATAAAGTAGTGTACTGAGGCGGATGCAGTCGCACATACACTTGTACCCTTGAGGAAGCTGACTCTAGCATAGGCATGCATTGGGCTGTACCAGTCTCTGGTTTGCCTTCTGTCTACTGTACAGTTGTTTCTCTCTCTTCTGTCTGCAGGTCTATGGAACAATGGTCAACCCATACACCACAATTACAGAGACAAAGTGCCCTGTGTCTCTGGCTTTGAATACTCAGCCCAGAACACAGAGAAAGACAAAGAAAGCACAGAGACATAGAGACAGTCAAACTCTCTCTGTCACAAACACACACACCTACACAAACACACACAAACACACACACACACACACACACACACACACACACACACACACACACACACACACACACACACACATAGGAGGCCTATTCATCCTAGCATTAGGGGGGCAAGTTTATACCCAGACCAGCCGATGAACCATCCAGTTATCCAAATCAAAAACAGCAGTCCAGTGCTTTCCTTTATTATTGCACATATATCCTGTGGTACCAACTTAGGAGCATCTTCCCACTATGTACGCTAGAGAAGGTCTTGTTGTGTCGTTACCAAGTCATAGCATACAAACATAGCAGGAGTTCTGTTGTGAGCCTTTGTGGGTGATTTAAGCAACTCCACATGGTTATAAGCATATACATATAGTTGCTAAAATATAGAAACCCATTAAAAATTAAGAGATACAAGTGTAGTGACAGCCGGTGGGAGCTTCTGAAAGGCTACACCATTTTCACAGAGCCCTGACAGTTGGGAGAAAATACACATATATGGTGGGAAGAGTACAAAAAAAGAGCGGACGTTATTAGAAGCCGCCTGACAGGTGAACAAGACTGCTCAACTGGCGGCTGAGGCATCCATCTGACATGTCAGGGAACAGTTCACAACCACACTGAAGTTTAATGGGGGATTCTGGAGCACGACCACACAGTGCATTAGCAAACCATCAAGGAAACATCAAATGGTCAATTTCTTCTGAGGGAATGTTGGCGTTCCGTTCAATAGACACACTGCATGTACGCTAAGGCTCATTGAGTTGGTTGAGGCTCGTGCTGGTCCTCTGCCTTATTAATATGCTATGTTGGTGTTTCCTTTAGTTTGGTATTATATACACAATAACACACATCTCCACATTGGGTTATGTATGGAAGCTAAAATACTGACAGACGCCTCCTCTTCTGCACAGTTGAATAACTGAAATGTCTTGCTTGATCATGCACAGCTTGCATGGCAATGGGTGTGTGTGTGCTGGCTCTGTGTAAGCATGAATTCATCTACATGCTAAACCCACACAGCCACTCTGGCACAGCACCCAGCTTTATTACTGGTCCTCCCACAGCCACTGGGTGAACCATAGAGACAATGAACACCATGTACTCAAATCTGTATGGTTTTGCATGACACCCAGTATGTTCAATAGACACGCATGTAAATACTACATTATTTTCACATGAAACTCTGCACTAACATGGTGGTCCTACTGTTGGAAGTATAAAACATATGGAACATCCATAAAATGTTCTTGTATTGCATTTGAATTATTATGAAATTAACAATTCATTAATTGATTGTGAGTAGTACACAATGTTATTGCCAAGATAGTTCTGCTAGTTTGAAAATTGGAAGGCAGAATGTGCAAATTAGAAGGAAATTCTGTTTAGATTTAAATGTGTTAAATCATGGTTGAATTACAGGCCAGGTAGTCCAAATTTACTTTAAAGTTAATTTAAAGTTTTTCTTAATCAGATAACTAAAATTGCAAGTATTCCCCTCCAATGTTAAATGTGCTCTGGACATCTGGAAAAGAAAAATGTATAATGCTGGAGATTCTTGTTTGACTCACTGTTCATTTCTAAATAGCCACCACAGAGATAAAAAGGAGCCATTTTCTTTTACTTCACATTTCTGTGAATTCTAGCAGGGCAAGCACTCTGAAACATTACTTTGAATTTGAATCTTCATTCTACATATTCTGATTCTGTCATTGAAATTAGTAGTTCATCTCCCCTCCCTAAAGACCAGATTAAGAGCTGATATAGCTCAAGTATTTAAATCTAAGATTGCAGTTTATGGGTGGAACAGAAGTAATGATGTAAACACACTCCTAGAAGTAACCCCTTGAGGAGAACTAACTATACTGAGATTAACAACAGGCAAGTTAGTCACTCTCATGGGTGCATTTCAACAGTCTGAACATGTATCTTGGTCTCCTTGTACTTCAAGTGACCTATACTAAACACTAACTACTAAACCATAACTACTTAATCATTACTTTCCGGGGGTGGTGAGACATTAAGTAAAAAATCAAGCTCAGGACTGAAGTAAAATGTGTATACTGTACCAAGTGTGACAGATGAGTAGGTGGCTTGGTAGATCCGCTCTGCCACCTACTGTTATGTTGAGGTATTTCATGACGTGCAACACCAATGTACAAACAGTTATTTATTTGCTTTATCTACAGGAATCCACGGATCATTCTCAACTCAGAGGATTTGGTTGTTATTATCTGATCTTTCCAGTTTGTTTTAGTTTTTTGGGGGGACATTCAATTAAAAAACAAAAATAATACTTCTAAATAATACTCAGGATAAGCCAAATCATAATTAAAACTAACACACACACATATTATATATAAAAAAGAAATGCATTATCATTATCTAAAACACTATCCAATGTGATTGGTTGGTATTATGGTTTACAATTACCTTATCTTAGTGCATTATTACCATTTCTGGGCATACCAACAACAAACAAAACAATACAGGAACCACGTGATATCTTTAACCAAGCACACCCACAGAGAAAACCTTCACAAATATATTCAAACAGTAAAACAATAAAGAACCCACAGAGTAAAAGTCACAGCTGCGGTCAGCATCAAAGCTCATCCTTGTCTGTCTGTGAGTCCGTGGCTAATTTTGGGTTAGTTTCAGATTCCTTGACAACTGTTTTAACACTGGCTTTCTCTGTCTTCTTTGTTGTTGGCTTGTGTTCTTTTTTGTCTGCCACTTTGGCTTTCGATTTAGCTGATGCCTGTTTGACATTTGTTTTTGCTGAGGATTTTGCTTTGACTTTGTCCCCTCCTTTAGCCACAGTTTTAGTAGTCACTTTGGGTTTCATTTTAATCGTGTTTTTCACCTTAGCTTTGTCCCCCTCTTTGGTATTTGGTTTCTCTGCTTGCTTCTCCCTCTGTTTCTCAACTGTTTTATTGTTCAGTTCATCAGCTGGTTTACTTCCTTTTTCTGCTAGTTCCTCAGACTTCTCCTTTGGATGGTCTGCCAGCTCCAGTATGGTAGTTGGCTTCTCTGCTTGCTGATCTGTCTGTTTCTCAGCTCTTTCATTCTTCAAATCATCAGCTGGTATTTCACTTCCTGTTTCTGCTAGTTCCTCAGGCTTCTTCTCCTCTGGTTGCTGTGCCTGCTCCAGTACCGTGGGTACTACTTGACCAAAAAGTTCCGACTGGTCAGAAGATGTGAGCTGTGATGTTGTGTCTGTGAACTCTGCATCAGTAGGAGTGGAAAACATCTTCAGCATTTCTTGAGCTTGAATTCTCTCCTGTAGTCAAACAAATGAAGTAAGAAATGTACATAGATAATCAGTCAATTGACATCACCACCCTCATCTTCAGAACTTTAAAACACAATAATAGAGACAGACTGTAGATCACGGTTATTGAAGTCTAAACCTACGGGCTCCGGAGCCAGCTGGCTTTTGTTCTACCTCAACATTAATTGGACTCAACTGGTGTCCCAGGTCTAAATAAGTCTCAGATTACTGGGTTGCAATGAAAAAGTGGAGTGGATCTGGCTTCGAGGTCCAGAGTTGAATCAGATGGGTTAATATGCATTACCTTCTCCTGGTGTTGTGGGTCCAGGGTGAACCACAGCGCTACAGCACACCTCTGGCCCTTAGTGACTGCTCTCACTCCATGAGGGTTCTCCTTCCCAGCCCCAAACCCGACCACACGCCCACACTGAGGACGAACTTCCGCCTGGACAACACAGGGCACTGACATCAGCCATCAGACACACACAGATTTAACCCTCTGCACGAGTCAAGGAGAAACAGATGTTTAAATTCTGCAGTCCTCCAACCATATCTTTGATTGACATTTACTGTAACAGTTTTGGCATCCAGTTCAGTGAAAATGAAGTCTCCGCCCTCAAAGTCATCATTTAGGTAAAGGATTGCACTGAAACACAACAAAGAAAAGGTACTGTAAATATCAGCACAGGAGGTGGTAACTGATTTTATACAAGATGTGTGCCTGTGTGTGTGTTTTGGTTTAACAGATTGTATTAGGACCAGAAGGTTTCACAAGAATAGTAATACTGAACACAAATAATGCTCCTGTGAGGACAAAGTCAGTTTCTGGTTTAAGGGTTATGTTTAGGGACCAAGGTTACAATGGGGATTACAATTTATCAGGCATGAAAGGTTAGGTTTAGGGTTAAGTTTAGGCAATAGGGAAAGGTTAGGTTAGACATAAATGTTAGGTTATTGAGGTTAATATTAGGGTTAGTGTGAGGTTAAGTTTAGTTTGAGGTTAGGTTAACCTAGGGGTTAGTTTAAGGTTAGGATTAGTGCTAAGGTTAAGTTTAAATTTAGGTGACATGGATTTTTATGTTTTCTGGTCCTCACAAGTTTAACGGTACACAACTGTGTGTGTGTATTTTGTTTTTTAGCTCAAATCAGAAGTTTTCACAAGGTTACTAATACTTTACAAAAATGCACCCATATTAGGACCTTTTTCTGGTCCATGTGAGGGCAACGTTTATTTTTGCTTTAGGGGTTAGGTTAAAGATTAAGTTTACAAGTAGGTTTAGGGTTAGAATTTAGGGTACTTTCAGTGTTTGGTTTAGGGAGAAGCTTAGGAATTAGGGGGAGGTTAAGTTAGGTTATTGAGTTTAAGGCTAGGGCTTGGTAACATGGATTTTCTTTATTTCTGGTATATATCTGTGTGTGTGTGTGTGTGTGTGTGTGAGTGTGTGTGTGTGTGTGTGTGTGTGCGTGCGTGCATGCGTGCGAGCGTGTGCATGCGTGTGTGCGTGTACCTGTAGTCCCTGTGTGTGTATGCGGGTGGTTCTTTGATGCACTCGTTGTGTTCAGAGACCAGCAGGCAGTTGTCAACATGTACTGGGTGACTCAGGTCTCTACGGTCCTCCTGCTTCTCTGTACACATCATGGAAATATTGATTATTGTATGACTACACTCTTCTCAAAGCAGTGAATTACCAAAATGACCTAATCTAACTGAAAGGTTCTTACCATCGATTGCAGAGCGGCAGACCAGGTGTGAGTAGGAGAAGTAAAGAGGGGATTCCAGGCGGAAGTATGACTCAACAACCCCTCTGACCTTCTCACTCGTGTTGAAAAACAGACGGGCACTCTTCAGAGGTACAGTGCCTTCCTGTCCCAACTGTAGAAACAGAAGAAATCATTGAATAAGTACCATACTTTCTTATTAGGAACTCAGTGGTAACTGTATATTGATGCCATTGTGCCAGAGGCAGGGGACTGGGGTTGGAGGCTAGGGGTTGGCTAGCAGTGTGGTGGTTTACAGGGTCGGTAAGTACCTTAATAATGTTGATGGCACAGAGAAATTACTTGGTTAGACAGGTGGTGGTTTATACGGTCAGTATGTATTTTTATAATGTTGATGATGTAGTGTTATGTCTTGGTTAGTAGGGCAGTGTTTTGTAGGGTCAGTAAGTACCTTAATAAATAGGAAGGTACAGGGTAATGACTTGGTTAGTAGGGTGGTGTTTTGTAGGGTCAGTAAGTACCTTAATAAATAGGAAGGTACAGGGTAATGACTTGATTAGTAGGGTGGTGTTTTGTAGGGTCAGTAAGTACCTAATAAATGTGAAGGTACAGGGTAATGTCTTGGTTAGTAGGGCGGTGTTTTGTAAGGTCAGTAAGTACCTTAATAAATGTGATGGTACAGGGTAATGTCTTGGTTAGTAGGGCGGTGCTTTGTAGGGTCAGTAAGTACCTTAATAAATGTGAAGGTACAGGGTAATGACTTGGGCCCGGTTCCCCGAAACATTCTTATCGCTACGTAGTTCTTAACCTAATAGGTTTCCTATTAAGTTAAGAACTACTTAGCGATAAGAACGTTTTGGGGAACCGGGCCTTGGTTAGTAGGGTGGTGTTTTGTATGGTCAGTAAGTACCTTAATAAATGTGAATTTACAGGGTAATGTCTTGGTTAGTAGGGTGGTGTTTTGTAGGGTCAGTAAGTACCTTAATAAATAGGAAGGTACAGGGTAATGACTTGGTTAGTAGGGCGGTGTTTTGTAGGGTCAGTAAGTACCTTAATAAATAGGAAGGTACAGGGTAATGACTTGGTTAGTAGGGTGGTGTTTTGTAGGGTCAGTAAGTACCTTAATAAATGTGAAGGCACAGGGTAATGTCTTGGTTAGTAGGGCAGTGTTTTGTAGGGTCAATATATACCGTAATAAATGTGAAGGTACAGGAAAATGTCTTGGTTAGTAAGGTGGGGTTTTTTAGGGTCAGTTAGTACCTTAATAATTGTGAAGGTACAGGGTAATGTCTTGGTTAGTAAGGTGGTGGTGCTTTGTAGGGTCAGTAAGTACCTTAATAAATGTGAAGGTACTGGGTAATGTCTTGGTTAGTAAGGTGGTGTTTTTTAGGGTCAGTAAGTACCTTAATAAATGTGATGGTACAGGGTAATGACTTGGTTAGTAGGGCGGTGCTTTGTAGGGTCAGTAATTACCTTAATAAATGTAAAGGTACAGGGTAATGTCTTGGTTGGTAGGGTGGTGTTTTTTAGGGTCAGTAAGTACCTTAATAAAT
>JACXGM010006616.1:0-13343 GCA_016801145.1 Umbra pygmaea | reverse complement strand
CAGGGTAATGACTTGGTTAGTAGGGCGGTGCTTTATAGGGTCAGTAAGTACCGTACCTTAATAATGTTGATGATCCAGTGTTATGTCTTGGTTAGTAGGGTGGTGGGTGGTAGGGTCAGTAAGTACCTTAATAAAGTTGATGGTACAAGGCAATGACTTGGCTAGTAGGGCGGTGCATTGTAGGGTATGTACCTTAATAAAGTTGATGGTACAAGGCAATGACTTGGCTAGTAGGGCGGTGCATTGTAGGGTATGTACCTTAATAGTTTTGAGGATGGTGACTCCTTGGAAGTTTTCACTGGGTGAGTGGGGGGAGGGGCGGCCTCTGTAGCCATCACCTTTGAGTGCAGCTGCCTGAAAACACACAATGTTTTTTTAACTCGTCCAAATTCACGTAAGTAATGAAAGTACACAAATGACAAAAGCACATTCAATTACAAAAGCAGGCACAGTTTTAAAACACAGAATAAACAAACACACCGTCAAAATACACAGACAAACAGAGACAGAGAGACAGACTTTCTAACCCTACCAGGGTCTCCCACTTACATTAGAGAGGCGTGTAAGCTCTCTGCACTCGTCTTCTGAGATGAATCCATCCAGTACCACCCTCTGAGTGCCATTTAGCTGCTTGGACGTCATACTGACCTTGATGTCATCAAACAACAGAGGACCACCTGAGAGAGAGACAGGAGGAACTTACGGTCACCTCAAAAATGACTGGCACCTTGGTAAAGGTCAGGAAAAAGTGAAAAGGACCATAAAAGATGAACTTCCAGCGAGAGAGCTGCCTACTAATCTCGACCTGCCTACAAATCTAGTCTGACACCTAGTGAGCAGGAGAGGAGATTTAACAGCTACAGCTGTTTATTCTGTGGCCCTCTAGGGCATTTAATCTCCACCTGCCCTTTAAAAAAACCAGGACCACCAGTAACTGTGGGTTTGATAGTGGGCCAAGCAGAGAAGCCCTGGTCTCCTTTTACCCACATTCCACTCCACGTCCTCCTCCTCTGGGGGTTGCAGTCCAACTCCCTGAATATCCTCATTGATTCTGGAGCTGACGAGAGCTTCATTGACTCCACTGGGGTTCAACAGCAAGATATTCATACCCAACACCCTCCCAATCCTATGGAGGCCTATTGGCAGGGTGACCCTCTGCACTGTTCCGGTTACACTGCATATCTCTGGCTACCACAGCGAAACCAACCTGTTCCTCCTCATCCGTTCCCCTCACATGCTAGTGGTGCTAGGTCACACCTGGCTCATTAAACACAACCCCTCTCATCGATTGGACTACGGGTTCCATCATAAGCTGGAGCCCCATTTGTTACGCCTACTGCCTGAGGTCAGCCAAAGGCCACCTTGTTTCCAAAGATCCTGCCCCAGAGCCTGCCCCAGGTATGTCT
The DNA here is from genome assembly GCA_016801145.1 of Umbra pygmaea. NCBI lineage: Eukaryota > Metazoa > Chordata > Actinopteri > Esociformes > Umbridae > Umbra > Umbra pygmaea. The sequence goes on along the minus strand of JACXGM010006616.1, from coordinate 11,937 downwards.
GCTGATCCAGTGGAATACCAGGACCTCAAGGACGTATTCAATAAATCCTGGGCAAGCTCCCTTCCCCCTCATCAAACCTATGACAGTGCAATCACCCTTCTGCCTGGCACATCCCCCATCCGAGAGGGGGATGAGTGGAAGACTGCTTTCAAAACTACCTTTTGATGCCATTCGGCTTGACCAATGCCCCCGCAGTATTCCAGTATTACTCTGGGACATGCTGAACAGGTTTGTCTTCATCTACCTCAATGACATCCTGATCTTCTCCCGTTCAGCACAGGATACCATTGGGCACATCCGGCAGGTGCTCCAGTGATTACTGGAAAACCAGCAATTTGCAATGTCTGAGAAGTGCGAGAAGTGCAAATCCACTGCTTTACTATATACTTCTTCGGATAAGTCGTAGCCACTGGAAGCTTCAGGACGGACCCCAGCAAAGTGAGGGTCATGGAGAAGACGAACTCCAGCAAAGTGAGGGTCATGGAGAAGACGGACCCCAGCAAAGTGAGGGTCATGGAGAAGTGGCCACCACCCACATCCCGCTGTCAGCTCCAGCAATTACTGGGCTTTTCCTATTTTTATTGGCAATTCATCCAGGGGTACAGCACCCGGTCAGCCCCCCTCACATTACTCAGCTCTACAAAGGTACGGTTTGATTGAACCACGGAGGCTGCCTGTGCCTTTGCAGATCTCAAGCACCACTTCACCTCCATGTCCCCATCCTGTTCCACCCTGAACCCTCCAGTCAGTTTGTGGTAGAGGTTGATGCCTCCGATGTAGGGGTGGGTCCTGTCTCAGTGGTCATCCCAGGACCAAAAGCCTCATCCCTGTGCTTTACTCTCTCACAGGCTCAACCTGACTGAGGAGAATTAGGACGTTTGTAACAAGGGGTTACTTGCCCTGCGCTTCTCCCACTTCAACTTCACACTGTCCTACAGTGGATGCCCTATCCAGTGTTTTCAGCCCCACTGCTGGCCACAGGACCCTGTTCCCATCCTGCCAGCCTCCTGTCTGACCACTGCCCTGGTCTGGGGTATCGAGGCCGAAGTCCGCAAAGCCCAGTGTTCACGCCCAGATCCGGGAGTGGTCCGGAGGGCTGCCTGTATATAATATTCTGATATATTCAAACCAGCTCATCTGGCACCAACAACCATACCACCATGTTCACAGTCACTTAAACCACCTTTCTTCCCCATTCTGACAGTTATGAATACAGAGGACACTGACTAGGCCTTTCTACTGACTATGAAAAACACAGAAAGAAATCTCCACAACAAGAACTGGCATTTCTGGTGCAGTCCATGAGGAGATGCACTGCAGTACTTAATGCAGCTGGTGGCCACACCAGATACTGTTACTTTGTTCAGGGACACATTATTCCATTTCTGTTATTTACACGTCTGTGGGACTTGTTCAGTTTGTCTTACTTGTTGAATCTTGATATGTTCATACATATATTTACACATGTTAAGTTTGTTAAGTGAGAGGGCATTTCTTTTTTTGCTGAGTTTATATTATACTAATACAATTCCTAGGTGAACATACACAGTAAATAATCAAAATGATAGGTGCCAAAATGATAACTTTTCTGCCTGTACATTGTGTTTCCAATATGCTTTCCAAATTATGGCATCATAATAACACCACACTAATTATTATTTACAATAAAAACAAATGCAAAACAATTTATTGTTGTTAGCATCCTGTGCTTTGAATCCCAACTGGCTAAAAGCTGTGTTATTTGTAGGCACAAGGAGGTGTGGTATATGGTCAATATAGCACAGCTAAAAGCTGTTCTAGCCACAGCAAATTGTGGAGCCATGGTCAATGGGCATCAGGAGCTGTCACAACGGCATGGTATTGAGACGGACTATGTGGTATGGAATGGGACTGATTAAACTTTTGTAGTTCCCATTATGCACGTGAACGGTGTTAATTGATTACTCCACACCAGTTTGATGTTTGGTAATCATGAAGGATTTATCAGACTCTGTGTCCAGAGGGTCGGCGCACATTATGGTGAGTGTAAACTCCTGTTTCGATGTTGGTCTGTGAACGTTTGTAACCCAGTTCAGGTTTGGAATTAATGAACTTTGTTCATATTCTACAACTGTGCCTTCTCCACTAAGAGTCATATAGGTAGGATATTGTGTGGTTGAACCAGGCGTATGCTCTGTATGTTACTACCGCATCTGTGCCACATCAGAGCACAGTATGTAATATATATATCTGTTGTGCAGTTCCTGTACACCCTTGTCTATCCAGTAATCCACTCCTATGTAAGGGCTTACAAATGTTCAGTGTTCAAAGAAACATCTAGAACACGCCACTCTACAATCTGGTCTCCATCAATCCAACAACTGCAATTACACCTGCAGCAATCCCACCACACCTGCGTTGTGACATGAGCTACAGTACCAAGGGAAGCACACATCAAACCTGGCTGATCATCTTCATTCATCTTCATTATAGCTAGGATCTATAAACATACCAGCTTGCTTCTTTGTATGTCATTTTGACAAGTCAAGTAAAAACATAACATTGAAAAAACATGTCAATCAACAAAACACATGTGATTTTTGACTAGAGTCATGGACTCAATTCCATGTATCTGCTAAACTCCAAAAACTTCTGGATAAATTCCTACCTTCTCGTACTATCTTGGCAATTTCTGTTGACTCCTTGTTCTTCTCCTCCACTAATGTTTCAATCTCCTTCATCAGATTACCGATCTCCTCAGTGATTCTTGCTGCAGTCTCTCTGTCTGACCTGAAGAGGGTGCCAAAGTACAGGTTCAAAGGTTAGAACATATAGGCATGAAGATATTGTCCAATGCTGGTTCCATATTAAATTGGGAGGACAGATCATTGTATTGACTGTGTGAATAATAGGTCAATGACAACGTCTCCTTCCACTTCAGTGATTAGAATCAAACTGTCCTCCAGTGTCTCCCTCCTACAGCCTCTACTTTTCTATGTCTGTGTTTCACTTACTTCTGCTTCTCTCTCAATTTGAGGGGCATAACGCCTTCCGGGGTCCAGGAATCCTGTCAAGGGAAGAAAACTAAGTGAGACACACGTAAAACCACGTGAAAATGACCACCTATCTTGCAGGTATAAACAGTGAGACACAAGAGAGGTGTAGCAGAGAAATGTTCACTTACTGGATCAACAAATGTTATTCCAAACACTTCATAAGCAAAGTAGAGCAGCTCCTTCTCCAACAGAGACTGCTGAATGTGCTGCTTGACCACCTGGGAAAAGAGATTGAGAAAAGGTGTTGCAGGCACCAGGCACCAGTAGGACAATGTCTGTCTGCGCGTATGTGTGTGTGTGTGTTTGTGTGTGTACCTGTCTAGCAGATATGCCTGCAGCCTTGTCTTCCCCCAGCATAGCAGAATAGTAAGCCAGGTTTTGATTCATCACCTCTTCCTCTGGGTGGAACAGCAGATAGGTCTTGGCACACTCTATAGCCCTCTCGTACTTCTCACCTGAGAGACAGGAAGAGAAGGAACAGGAGAGGCTGAGAAGAGACATACAGGCAAACAGGCAGGAAGAGAGAGACAGACAAGCAGACAGGTAGGCAGATGGACAGACAGGCAGGCAGCCAGACAGAAAGACGGACAGACAGGCAGAATGACAGACAGAGAGACAGACAGAAATGCAGACTGACAGACGGACAGCCAGATGGACAGACAGGCAGACAAACCACTGGTTAATTCCAGGTGAACAGGGACAGAGACGCACTGTTGTAATAGGAGAACTGTAGGTAGTTGAAGTGGGAAGGTAGGAAATCCTCGAATGGCTTGTCCTTTCCTGCAGTGACGGCTAGCTCTGCAGAACAGCTTTGCTTACAGTTCAGAACTTGCATGTAGTGATCTGAAACAGAGCACCCATCCACAAGAGTACAGGTTTACCCAAAAACATAAACATTGGCTTGTTTTAGGATTTAGTCTGTATTTGCGCGCGGCCACTCACCTGTCATGGACTGGAATAGATCGGCGCTGTACTCCATGTAGTTATAACCATCGTAATTGTATGCTCCTTCACAGAGTGCCCGGCATTCCTGGTCCGCACTAAAATACTCCTCCACCGCCGCCTCAAAGTGGTCAATAGCAAGACCGAAAGAGTCAGAGCTGTAATACCGCTTTCCTGCAAGGAACTCTGCCTGGGAAATGGAGTTCAGAGCACAGCAATGATTCAGCAGATCCTAGACCATCTACTCCTGGCAGGCCAAAACAGCTACCTAGTAGTTAACAGCAGTCACTTGGTTTGCCCAAGCTGGGTCAGGCTCTAATTATAAGGACAGTATGAAAAAAGGTATTTGGGCCTTCCAAGACTAGAGTTTAATAACCCAGGCCTAGATGTCTCGCCAGATATGATAATTAGTTAGATCATTGTAGTCTATGTCCAGTTCCAACTTTTCTTTTTTTGCTAATTGCTATATGGTCACGGTTTTTAATTTACTTGTCTTGTAAAATAAAGGTTCAATTGAAAGTGCATTCTTCCAGGAAAAACATGTCTAATACTGGGATAATGTGTGTGATACTGGGACAACATGTGAAACATGGGGATAATGTGCGTAAAACTAAGATACGTGTGTAATACTGGGATAATGTCTAATACTGGGTCAACGTGTGTAATACTGGGTTAACGTGTGTAATACTGGGATAATGTGTAATACTGGGTTAACGTGTGTAATGCTGGGGTAATGTGTAATACTGGGTTAACGTGTAATGCTGGGATAATGTGTAATACTGGGTTAACGTGTGTAATACTGGGATAATGTGTAATACTGGGTTAACGTGTGTAATACTGGTTTAACATGTGTAATGCTGGGATAATGTGTAATACTGGGTTAACGTGTGTAATACTGGGATAACTGGGGATAGATTCTGTGTCAGTCTCACCATATGTGGCTGAGTCTCCAGGTCTTTAAAATTCTCCTCGAGGACTCCAGCCATCATTTTGTAGTATTCCAGGTTCTGCTTCATCTCCACATGGTCTGGGTTGGCCAGGAAAAAGGTGTTGGCTGCCGCCACAGCCTTGTCCAGTTTATTTATCTACACAGGTGAGAGAGATACTTACTCTAACAAAACTAACATCAGTTGAGAACCCCTTAAACAGTATGCAACAGAAAGAGAAGAACCAGTAACTCATTCAGTCTTTAACATTTGGCTGGGCTTCAAGACCCCTAGAATGAGTTGTAATCACCAGCAAGCTCTGTCAGACAAGTAGCCATTATCCTACTGGCTTAATATAGTGTACCAAAGGCTCTTAAAAACAGGACCAGTGTGTCTTTCATAGGGGTTAGTAAACTATTTGTAAATTAGTGCATACATTTATTTGGATAGATTTATAGGGATAAATGACTAGGGTGTGTAATACAACAGTCATTACCTTTTCCTTGAAAAAGGCCTTTATTCATAATTAACTCTGGCAGTTTACCACTAATCTTTAGAATTATTATTATTATTATTATTAATCTGTACCATTTCAGGTGATATACTGGACTTAAACTGCTTAAATAAAAACTGGAAAATGTAGATATTCTAAAACTTTTGGTTTGTACATTTAGACATTTAAAAATAAAATAGCTATTTATCTATTCTCCAAATTGAAGATTTCGTAAGTATACTTCTAGGCAACTGTGTATTATGGGGTTTGACATACATAGCACACAATGCTACATTAACTCTATATAAGGTACATTTTGCGTGGTTGTGTCTCATAGTTTTTTTCTCAACATGAACAGTATTGAAAATAATATATATAGTTTCATATTGGATGTAATGTACTTATTTGAACATAGATGTTTATAGATGTTTTTGAATACATCTACATTTATTTAGATGCAATCATGGTTATGAATAGTCACAAATTAATTGTGAATAATAAGGAGTGAAAATGTATCTCCCATGCTATTGGTAGGATCAACTTTATTGTAAATATGTTCAGAAATATATGATATACAGGTCCTTCTCAAGAAATTAGCATATTGTGATAAAGTTCATTATTTTCCATAATGTAATGATAAAAATTAAACTTTCATATTTAAATTTTAGATTCATTGCACACCAACTGAAATATTTCAGGTAATTTATTGTTTTAATACTGATGAGTTTGGCATACAGCTCATGAAAACCCATGAATTTGGGGTTTTCATGAGCTGTATGCCAAAATCATCAGTATTAAAACAATAAATGACCTGAAATATTTCAGTTGGTGTGCAATGAATCTAAAATATATGAAAGTTTAATTTTTATCATTACATTATGGAAAATAATGAACTTTATCACAATATGCTAATTTCTTGAGAAGGACCTGTAGTCATGCCGGAGTTGGTGTAGTGGTCTAAAATCGGGACTCTGGACTACGCATGCCCGTAGACACAGGGGTTTGCACCCCAGGCTCGGCATTGGTCTGTGCCCTCCCTCTCCATCTCCCCTTACTAAGCTGTCTCCCTGGCCTTTGCTTCCTACTGTTCTGTCATAAAACAACATTAAAACCCAGACTTGGCCAAAAGCATTTCTACCTTTACATTTTATTCAAATAATGCACCTTTCCCCTGAAAGCTTTTGACATCAAAAGACCTTTTATCATCATACCCTTAAGAATTTAATTGTAAAAATTGTATTGGTTGATACAGGTATCTCAAGCAGACTGGTCTCTTAATTAGTATCACAGATGTCTTCTGGAAACATCTGAACAATTTCCTTTTCAATGAGTACTTAAAATCTTAAATTAGTCAACATTCACCAGCTCTTTTTTTTAATGTTTTATATTTATTTGTATGAACCTTTTTACAGCACTGATTTTGCCTATTCACTGTTTCAGATATTGAATACTCTTACTACTGAGTTGGGGATGTTTCACCTAGTTGGTCTTAAATGTATGCAATTACTCAAGTCTGCGTGACATAGTGGGCTAAGTCGCTGCCTTGCAGGACAAATTACATCATGATAGTCAATGGTTTGAGCCTGACTATGGCTTCTCCGAATTTACCTGAAACCTCCAGCACAAGGCAGCGCAAATTGGCAGAGTGCTGCCTGGGATTTGGGATAGATTTGTCAGATTATCTACCTTCCCACATTGCTCTCCAGCAGCTCCTTGTGTTCAGATCAGATGCCTGTATGATCAATCAAGGAAGTATGGCGGTTGTAATCCTCCCACAAATGATCTGACTAAAGGCTCATTCCATGTTGAATGAGCAGTGAAAAAAATGGCCAGCTCAGCGACAAGTAGTTTGGTAAACCACGTCTGCGCCCTTCACCATCCTGCATCTGTCCAGGGCGTTGCAGAGCTGCTGACAGGGCAGGGTCAGTGGGAAATTGCACAAGACCAATTTGGGATGGGAGAAAATTTGGGGAAAATCACAAAATAAAACAATAAAATGTATGCAATTACCTTAAGTCGCTCTAGACAAGAGTATCTGCTAAATATCTAAAATATAGATTTAATTTCTTCAATCACTAATTCAGCCAGTTTAAATTGAGAAAAAGTATGCACTCTCCTGTTTTGTGTCAATGTGAGTCTCACACTGAACATGGAAAAGAGAAGGGAAACCAGAGATTTGTCTGAGGGGTTTCAAGCTTAACGTTCAATCTCAAGGTGCAACAATTTTAAGTTGCACCATCCGTCGCTGTCTGAATGAAAATGGGCTCCAAGGGAAACAACTCCATAATTACAGAAAAAAATAAAGCTTTCAAAGAAAAGAACACCATCCCTACTGTGAAACACGGAGGAGGCTCAGTGATGTTTTGGGTTTCCTTTGTCCCTTCTGGCACTGACTGCAACGAATCTGTGCAGGGCACGATGAAATCAGAATATCAAGGCAAATGTGGGGTCTCAGTCACAGGTCATGGGTCCTCCAGCATGATAGTGATCCGAAATGTTTCTCAAAAAGCACCCAAGAATGGATGAGAAGAAAACATTGGATTGTTCCATAGTGGCCTTGTATGAATCTTGATCTAAATCGCATCAAACACCTGTGGAGAGCTGAAACTCGCAGATGGGAAAAGCACCAATAAAACCTAAGAGAACTGGAGCGGTTTGCTCAAGAATAGTACACCAAATTACCAGTTTAGAAGTGTATACATTGTCTCCAAATGCAGTGCATTAAAATATTAATGGTCCCAATATTTATTCTGTGAAATTTTCATTTGTTTTAGTATTTATGTAATATGTTAAATCATATATCAAAATGTCTGTTCTATTGAAGGTGAAATAAAGAATGGTGGATACCAAATACTTTTCGTAATTTCTCCTTAGTTCATAAAGATTTTTGAATTTAACATGGATTTGGTCATTTAGTCAGTGAACACTCAAGATGTAGGAAGCAATTAAGGTTCCTCTGAGATCCTCAAAGTCCCTTTAAGAACCTTTGGAGATACTGGAAAATACCTCCTAAAAGTTTCTAATAACCTTAGGTCACATCAGGACCCGGATCTACGGGGGACAATGTAGACAGAATCTTTGCTCCCCCGAGTTCTGTTTTGCAATAAGCATTGCAAATGGTATACGAATTAGTTATGCCCCCCATTGATGAAATATGCCCCCCCCCCCCCAGTCATTTCACCCTGGAGCCGGGACTGGGTCACATACATTAGCTAAGAATATTCATGAATGGATTCTCACATCAATTACAGCAGCCACATTTTCTACCTTCAACCTCAAATCTAAAATGCTGGCATAGAAAGAAACATGTAAATTTAAATAAAAGGGCAGCATTTTACTCCTATATTGAATTTTATATTAAGCTTATTCATATTTAATGTCGATGCCTATTAAAAGAAAATCTGTATAGAGCAGACAGAAACTGCTGAGTTGCTAATCTTTTTTATGAAAGCCCCAAAAATCTAGAAGAATTCAGTGTCAGAACGTAAGAGGTCTACTCTACTAGTACGTGGCAGCGCGGCTTGGGGGTTGGGGAAGCAAAGCCCAAGATTTCTTTAGAAAACTATTCGTAGAACAGGAGAAAATAACGGTTGACAGTGATATCATTGCATTACTGTCATGTAAAGTGTGATAAATGTGACTTAAACCAAATGAACATGTTGTGGAACAAGGTATATGATGCAGTCCCATATCCACAACAGAATAGGCCTATTATCTGGGTTGCAAGATCTATGGACAACCTTTTTCATACCTTGAAGTATGCGACTTGCAGGTAATTGTAAGGGGTTCGCTTTTTAAACTCCAGTTCCACATCTTCACTGATTTTGTGGATAGTTGGTGGACCAATTTTCTCATTTTCGCAAGTATTCACGCAATCCGCCCTTTTCATAATTTTCTGGAAAAAGCCAAGATCCTCTACGGAGCCAGCGCCTGGTACTGGGACCACCATGCTGGATAAAGGTTCGCCGAAAGAGCTCTGGTTGGCACAAGATATCCGGCAATGAGCCTTCACCCTTCGGATCGCAGCCCTGTTCCGCAGCGCTCTTTCCATGTTTAGGATGACCGTCATCCAGTCCCCCTTGTAGTAGGCTTCCACCGCTGTATCAAACAGAAGATCGTACGGCTCCAAAATTACATGACTACTTAGCTGCACTTCCGAAAGGCAACAATGGATGCAAACGCTTAAAATCGCAAATACGAAACGTCCCTCCATTCTCGACAATGGGACCTCTACGTGGGACGGGTGTAGCTGGCTGGAAAGGAGCAGTCGTCGGTAGAGAGAGGAGCTAAAACTTTAGCGGGGGGGGAACTTATGTTGGGGGGTGGAGTTGAGTTTGCGAGCCGCTGGAGCTGAGCAGCTTCTGTTAGGTGCGCCAAAGTCTCAGGACGAACGGTGACGCTATGCCCAATTACTTATAGTGTTCTTTACATGTACCATGCCTATAATTACTATAAAATCGGCCTATGTGTGTAAATTAATAGTAAACCATTTTCACTTTTTTTCCAAGCAGACCAGTTACACTGTAGCTTAATAATTTTTTTAGGTTTAGAAGGAATAAGTAATTTTATCCATTGACTGTATGATTCTATCTAGTCAAGTCAACTACATTCGCAAAGTGACTTGAACCATTGACTCCAAGGCTTTTGGGCAGAATTCAAATTCGGCATTTATGAAGAGACTGTGCTTCTAATAGGCAGTTATAGCCTACGCAATTTTGTTTTATAGTTTATCATATAAATATAATTACAAGTCCAAGTGATTCTACAGTGGGTTGGTAAACTTGTATAACCTATCATGTCTATATGAAATCAACGTTAGATTTTGGTTAATATATGTAACATATTCAGAAAAACGGCATTTATTTACAACATTCTTTAAAAAAAATAGCTAAACAGATGTCAACATAAGGGCAAACTGTTTAAAAGAACATTACTTAAACCTTTCATTTTATGAAAAAATACATTTTTGATTATATATAATTTTACACATTATGAAAAATGCATTTATTTACAATAACATTAATTAAATAAAATTTGCTTAGAATTTAGTCCATTTAGAAGTAAATTTGAGATTTAATAAATCCATCAAGATGATCACATATTTGTGTGTGGGGGAGGGGGGGGGGTGCATTGATACATAGATTTTTCACATATCTTTATTGAAGTGTGATTCCAACATTTTGGAACAAAAATATTTAAAATAACAAAAATAATTAGCTAGCTTCCTAGCAATATGTTATCAAACACTATCGTTGCTGTTTCTTTCACTGTATGTTCAGAAAAGCTGTTATCAAATATTTACAAAACACAATCTTCGCTGTTGCATAAGTTTTTCATCTATGAGAAATGTGTTACCTAAACAACATTCTGTCAATGTTTTCGATGAGAAAAGCAGTAGACAGATTTGCTTATAATTATGGTAAATTGCATGTTTATTTATAATTTTTGCATGCAATTTGTAAATTTCATGATATTGAAAAGTTGTGCGGGCATTTTATTTTTAAACAGGCACATCAATGGCCTTATTTTTTACGCTGGGAAAACGAAAACAGGACCATATGAACAGGACCCGCTTTTTACAGCTGATTCGGTTCAGTCGATTCGAGTCAGTCAGGTAAGAGCTTTTTAGTAGAGCGCGGTGTTGAGTGGACGAGGTAATGCAATTATCAACTGAATAAATGTGTTTCATGTCATTTGAATATGATAGCAAATATAAAATAGGATATATGTACATGATTGTGTGGACTTTTTGGAACCAATACCATTCAATTAATGTTTATTTTTATTGTATTATTTTTGTAATTTTTTGTCAAATCCAATTATGAATTACTATGTTCCTTATTCCATTTGTATTATAAATATTACATCATATGATTTTCAACTTATTCATCTGCGTTGTTTGGTGTAGCTACTTATTGACTCATATAGTGATCTTAAATCCTAATCGTGTTTTTATTTTAGATTCAACTTGTTTGTGGTATGCACAAAACGCATAAGTCATAGATATTAAATACTAAGTCAAAACTACGAGTAATTATGTCATAATTATGCGATACTAATAATGCCATATGAGACTTTTTTCTCTCCCACCGGCGGAAATGGGTTTCAGTCTTGCAACTGTTATACGAACAAATAAAGACAAATATGAAAATATTATGTTTTACAGAGCACAGACAGTGTGTCCCTCATTTCAAAATAAATTAAACATATTTCGAAATCAAGACAAGGGGTGATATAATTTAATGGAATTTTGGCCTTATAGGCCACTGTAGGATGAAAGTATGTGAATCGGTTCACTCGACTCCATCTCGGAGATCTATATACACACAAACCTGGGTCCAAGCCAAGGGGCAAACTCCGAGGCTGACAAATGAAGCCAACAAGGAAGTAAAAAAAATTGCAATTCATCGAATGTCCACTTGAGGCTGGCTGCAGAAAGGAGCAATTTCAATAGACCTCTATGGCAAAATGCCCAACTTTACAGCTGAAATAAACATGTTTATAGCCTGGTTCAAAAAATGGTTTTGGTGTATATTGCTTA